>JAPYYT010001016.1:0-33046 GCA_030522565.1 Ceratosolen corneri
AGATTCCCCACCAGACTCGACTTCAACTTCCTTCCTTCCTTCGCTCGGAACTTTCTTGCATTTTCCCTCAACTCCCCCTGGCGCCAATCCTAATTAACAGGATCGATTATTAGGTGAGCCGTGGGATTGTTTGTAAATGATGTTGGCCTCGGGAGGAATGCCGATGTACGCCTTATGAGCCGGTCGACCGCCATTATTGGCAGGAACGTAAAAAGTCCACGATCTTCGATGTCTTTGGTCCTAATGTCGCTGGCTCATTTAACTAAGTTGGGTTGAGGAATAACGAGGAGGATCGTCGTCTTTGCCTTTCCCTAGACTTTATTGCAAAGCTTTTTTTCTTTTCAATCTGAGATTGCCAATTATGAGACGCGTGACGAACCATTTCCATTCTGATTTCTTATATAATTATCATGCTTAGGTGTTCCTTTTTATCGAGGAGAATATTGCTGGTCTTTATGGACGTGATTGTTGAACGAAAGCTTATATTGAACGAATGTCATATCGTTAATTTGTGGCAATTGAGGCCCAGTCGTGCCGAAGCCCATAATAGAGCATTCCGTGCACATTTTAAAAATAATTTGATAAATTTAAATCCACGCTAATGTCAATGTCTCGCTCGAGGGTCAAACACAGACTTTTCCACTTCGCCTCTTTGGTTCAGCTCTAAATTCTTCATTACACGACAGATTCGAGGCGACGATGGCTCTTATCCCATTCATTAGGAATACTTTTAAAAATATACTTGGAAATCTATTTTCATTGTTAGTCTTGCATTTTCGTGAGTGGAGCTGCCGAGTGGGAGAATAGCCGCTAATAACGAAATATTAACCTTTCCGACTTAATGACGAAAGATCATTTAATTGCGCTTCTGTGCAGTGTCGCAACATTCGATATTGCAATATTCGAGAGGGTGTTACGTGCATAAGAAATATATTCAAATTACACGGAATACATTTATTTGCTTTGTTAGTCGCTCGTTTCCTTGGGCCTTCCATACTTTGTCGGGGAATACAATAAAAATTATCTCAACCCACCAATAAATAGAACGATTAGTAAATTGATTATCTCTCTCTCTCTCTCTCTTAGCTTATTCTTACAAATATAACGAGATTATGCTTAAACGCTTTGTTATTATCAGTTTTCGTGTATTTTGAAGTTATTTTGTTCTAAAATTTCTACTCCGTCTTCCAGAAATCTAAATGTCTTATCGAAATAAGACTGAGCTCGCCCATAATTCTATTACACATTGATCCATAGGAGATATCTAAGACTTGAAATAGATTATTTGAAACACCAAATTACTTTAATTTTTAATCGAAAATTACATTAATTACATTAATATTGCCTTGGTTATTTACGTATTTTTATGCTTTTATGGCTCATAACTACTGTATACAATGCCTAATAGGAATAAGCTCATATTCACTTGACATTACTAATGTGTGACATTTAGTTTAATAAGAGGAAATATTATTTACAAAAACGACATTGTCACGTCTCATTCTAGTTTACAACTAAAAAGTTGAATAATACAATGCATATGACTAAACTGCCCAAGGTCACTCTATCTATAAATGCTCAACTAATAATATTTATTTAACGAAACTAATTTAATGCTTCAATTAATGCCAAATTTCGAAATTATTTATTCTCCAAGACAAAATGCATTATATTCTTCATTTTTTTTTACTTTACTGATTGATCGCTCTACGCTTCTTTGGCGTTTGCTGCCTCTTTATGAATGCACAGATGTTTGAGGACATTAAGATTTGACGATTAAGTGTCGAAATTTAATACAATTTTTTAGAATAAATAGCCAGTCTTCTATCAACACATCTACTAATATCACCAATAATAGTATTCTTCATATTATATTGGCTTCTGACGATATTGGAATGGGCTGCGGGGGGAAACATTTGTTAACATTATTCCGCGATTTTATGCATACGTCGAAAAAATCTGGCATTTATATCGTCAATGAAAATCTTATAAGCTGTAAGAGAGAGATAATTCCATGCAAAAGTGTGTAAAGTGAGGTGAAAAAGAAAATTAATTATTTTATCCCCATTTTTATTTTCTACCTCTTCGTTATTCGTATGCTTTTACGCAAATGTTTGGAGCGCTGGGATAATCTCGGTCATTTGGTAATGTCATTAATCTGTCGTTTAAAATATATAAACAGCTGCACTTAGTAATTCATTCATACGTTATATCGTGTTTTTATTTGCATTACGTCTCGGAAATTGTTAGTTTATTTATATGTATGCATCAATGATAAATTATCCGAAGCTTCTCATCTCATTCGACCAATTTCGTTTATTAAGCGCAATTGTACGTACGATTCCCTATTGAGTTATTAACCAGTTTTCACAATATTGAGATAAGGAAAAAATTGGCAATTAAATTAAGTTGTTTGCTAACGCTCGCTAATTTAACGAATACAAATAACCACGAGGCAATGAAGTGAAAAAAGCACGGCGTCAACTTCTTAGGATATTTTCTAAAATCCCTGAAGATTTACATGAAATATGCTACATTAAATAAGCTTTTATGATTTGAATCTGCACGGTTTCACTAGTAGGGATTACCTATCGTATATTTTCCTCAAAATAAATTGACGCAATCGATCAAAGCCATTTGATTGCATGCAAAGATAATATTCTCAGTAATAATATTCGTTATGCGCCCTTTTTCTCTTATTCATTATGTACTAGACAATACTATGTAGAATTATTATGGGTTTACGTGTTTTTCGATGCTTATGCATGTTCTTTGCATTATTGTTATTTGAAACTTAATTTAGACAAGAGTTGTTGGGTTAACGAGACTCCGTACGAGAACAGGAAATTGTTTTACCAGCAGTCGATAGTCAACGTTCTGCCGACATTAATAGTGAATACCTAGCGAGATTAGTCGCATTTTGTCTCGATACAATTTATCTAAATATTTCGAAGCAGATTTTTTTTTTAGTACCATATTTAGAAACAGCAATTATAATATTTAACGGGAATGTTTAATTAAAACGACCGGTTGGCGATGATTGGCATATAAAGGCAGCATTCTGTCATGAGTACCCGCTCGATAATTAACCCGAAAAATCCTGACAATGCGAAGCGTATGTGCGTAAGAGAATTACGATGAACAAATATCGACTCGTTAAATAAATAAAGCTCATCAAGTCGTATTAAGTAGCGCAATGTAGAAAAAGTTATATAATAGCAAGCTGCATTGTTATAACTTTTCTGATTCTTACTAACATTGTAATTTTTTTGACAACTAGAGGCAGACAGACACTTCATTGTTCTAAAATATTTATTCGTATAATCGATACGAACAATAAAAGTGGCTCTGTTATGTCCAACTGCATTTTCATGTGCACTTGAATTCCGTTGCTCAGTGCAACAGAAAATAATTGCACATGTAAATATGCTACTGAGAATATGTAGTGCAAGAATTTACCCGGAACACTCGGTTTTTCCATCGTGATAAAATTTTCTCAACATTTATAAAAGTGCTTTAGCTATTTTTCAGTCGGTTGTTATAAAACGTTTGATATTTTTTGTTTTTCTGTTTTTCCGTTTTTCTTTTTTTCCTTCAATCGATCATTAGGAGCGGACAAAAATTCACAATCAACGAGCAAATACAATATTTTAATATGCGTACATTAATTAATGCAATTACTTATTCCTCTTCTCTACAAGGGTCTGAGTAATAATTACGCATTCTTTTCTTAGCAGAGCTTGCAGCTTATACAACAAATAATATTCCGACTCGCCAAGAGTTTCTCTGAATTTTCGCAAGCCAATATATTGTCCGCATATTTTTTTTTTTAATGTGCAATTTTAAAGTTAAGCGTTATCCAATATGCCAGTTTTCACTTTTAACGAGCCTCAAGTGTCCGTAATCTCAATGTTTACTTTGAAATGCTTGAATTGAAAATAATTACGAATGCGCCTGCAACTCGCCCGTTTTATCAACCTTTTTGTCTTTTTTTTTTTGCTTCTCTTTCCTTTTCAAAATCAAAGGATGGAAAAGACTGTGTTGCCTGCATGCAAATGTTGCCAAGCGCATAAAGAAATCCAGGCGACATATTGAAAGCTCGCGTCCCAAAGAAATTTACGTCGCAGCTTTCATTCGCTTTCCGCACCCAAGCGCTAATGATGGAAGAGAAAACGATTGCTTCGTTCGGTGCTGCGCTTACTGTCTCGTCGTCACATGATATTCCCTTATCATCTTCCTCGGCAGCGCTTGACCCGCGCCTCATCCCCACCAAAGCACTAGGTCATGGTAATAATACGTTCGCACATGTACATATGAAAATTCTTGTAACCGCGTTCTTTCCAGCTCACCCCAGAGCGACATAGACAGGCGCGCGCGCGTCCGTGTTGGTGATTTCCCTCTATTGACGCGCATGTTCGTTCCGGCGAGCAGATAATACACGATGATCTTTGCTCCGACAAGTCTGTCGTGCGGGAATCAGAAGATTCGTGATCCGCATTGAGAAGTCGATATTCCTCGGTGAAAATTGCGCGGTCGCATATAGTTTTATAAGTATGAGTCGCAGACATCGCGATCGGACGGACACTCGTCGAACGGACGCCCATATCCGCGAAAGCCGCTGAAATTCTCGAGGCTCCTCAGCGCGAGATCGGGATCCACAGGAGGCGGCTCCCCTCTCTCAACCAATAGGATAAAGAATCGGCAGATCGGAGCGGCGCTGAGGAAATTACCATGTCGCTAAAGTTTCGAGCTCAAGAGTCAAATCAAATCCATCCGGTCGCCATTAGTTGCGGCCGATCGGAGCGTCTCGCTGACCGGCTGGACGCCACCCCCGTCCACTCCCACTAGCCGAGGCGTCCTCGCTGGTTCTACGTGGGCAGGTGGAACGATCGTGGGATCGGTGTGCAGTGGCTCAAATTTTTACATGGATTCTGAGCTGACGTGGTGGGGCGCAGTTTTCACAGCGGTTGATCAACGAGAGCAGGCGCCCGGGTCGCTGGCTTCACTTGGGCAGGCATGGCGCTCGATTTCCTGGCTGGTTGCCTCGGAGGTGAGTTCCCGTCCTCGGGCACGGGATTATCCCGGCCGGGTCGCCTCCTCCGGGCACTTGGGCTCTCTGCCCGAGGCCAACCGCTCCTCTTTAACTCCTCTTTAACTCCTCTTTGACTTCCATGTTTGTCGTTGCCGGTCCCACGCAGGCTGCGCAGGTATTGTGGTTGGACATCCTTTTGATACCGTCAAGGTTCACATTCAGACGCAAGACCATCGCAATCCCAAGTACCGAGGGACCTGGCACTGCTTCAAGACGCTCCTCGTGCAGGATTCGGTAAGTCGCTGTAATTGGCCTTTGCCGTGATTACGTTACTTCGCATTGACGATGCGCGCGCACTCGCGCCTCCCCCTCTGCTACACGAATTCGGCGAATTTCGCCAATACGATATTGCGGAAAATGAGGAGGAAACGCATTTTCCACGCATTATGTCATTCCTTGATAAAATTGTAGTTCGTGCTGAGATTTTCTGAACGATTAGTGCGCTCGGCGATAAACGTTATTACAATGTTTTAGGGGAAATGTTTCGTTTTTTTTAGGGGAATAGTTTCGCCAAGATTATCTTAGTTTCACTAGAGAGCGATAATTATTGCAATAAGCGTAAAAAGTTTTACGATTAAACGAAGCTGATTAGGACGTGGTTACACTACTTTCTGCTTTCATTTTTAATAACGATATCGTTAAAAGTTCCCCGCTATTAATTGTTGAATAAAGATTAATTTAATTATTTGTCTTATCATTGGAAGTGCCATTGCTCATCTCGATTCTGCTCACTAAATTATAAATATTAAATTATTCATTTTAGTCAATCCTTTGCCCCACCACTCAAACTAACTGATCGAACATTTTCATTGCCAGCGGTAAGATAATGTGTGTGCGCGCGCGCGCGCGGGCGCACATCCGCGTATTCCAAGTTGCTTGATACGCTGTTCCAAAATGCGATTAAAGTTTTAGATTTTTGCCACACTGGCCACTCGACATGTCGTTAATCAATACTCCAGGCCCGGACAGCCCAATAAACAAACACGAACTCGACATAAAATCAATGACATTATACGACTGCCAACAACACACACGCGCGCGCGCACACGCACGCACAGCCGCTTCTAATGGACATTGGCGTACGTTGCACTGGAGCCGATAATTAAGTGGCCAAAAATAAGCATTTTTCTCGGACAAATTGCGACAATTTACCTCGCACGGCGATCGGGCTCAAAGTAAACAAACGTAGCAATCAACTTTTTTCAGTCCCGTGCCTCCCACGAGCTTCTACAAATAAATAAACAAACGAAAAAACAAAAAAACGCTCATTTATTAGGATATTAGATGTAAAGCCTAGTGGTCGGTGCTCCCCGTCCTCGGGCAGTCGCGCATATCGCCTAAGAGCACGCAATACGGACGAGATTCGCATACTATATCGCTCGAATAATATGATAAACTGAGAAACTAATCAATTGTCCCCCGATGTGTCGACGTTTCAACAGATGGCTGGCCTCTACCGCGGCATGTCCTCGCCGATGGCCGGCGTCGCGGTCATCAACTCCATCGTCTTTGGCGTCTACGGCCAGAGCCACAAGCTCCTGAAGGAGAGCCTCCCGTCCGTGGAGCCAGAGAACCACCTGGTGGGCTGCTTCCTGGCGGGGGCGGCCGCGGGCGTCGCCCAGGCGCCGGTCAGCACGCCAATCGAGCTCGCCAAGACGCGACTCCAGTTGCAGAAGTCGCAGCCCGGGACCAAGCAGTGCCTGACCGGGCCGGTCCAGTGCCTCCGCGAGATACACAAGGCCAAGGGTCTGCGGGGCGTGTTCACCGGCTTCGGCGTGACGCTGCTGCGCGAGGCCCCGAGCTACGGCATCTACTTCGCCACGTACGAGGCCCTCACGCGCTCCCAGCGCTCCCTACCCACCTGGCACATGCTCCTGGCCGGGGGCCTCGCTGGCACCGCCTCCTGGGTCGTCTCCTACCCCGTGGACGTGGTCAAGTCCCGGCTCCAGGCGGACACGGAGGCCCGCTACGCGGGGGCCCTCGACTGCCTGCGCAAGTCCGTGATGAGCGAGGGCTACGGCTGCCTCTTTCGGGGCCTCAATTCCACGATAGTCCGCGCCTTCCCAACCAACGCCGTCACCTTCGCCGTCGTCACCTGGACGATGCGGCTGCTCGGCGAGGACGAGCCCGGCGAGACGTCCGCGACCCACGTCAAGCCCTGCCCGAGCTCCTGGAGCTGCTTCGACAAGTACGGGGAGTCGGGGCCCCACTCGATCCAGGCCCTCGGCTCCGTTTACCTCCAGGAGCTCCTCAGGGCGAACCTCGCCTTCGTGCCCCAGGAGGCGGCCCAGAAGATGCCCACCGGCAGCTCCGCCCAGTTCGACGAGGCCCATCACTTCGAGTGGGCCCGGGACACTATACACTACTGACCTTCCCGTCGGCGCATGTGTATGCGAGAGAGGCGGCGAGGCACACTTGGCCCCGCCACAACCGCCGAGCCTCGCGACAATCAAACACCACACGTGAATTTCTTAAAGATTGTAAAGCGCTTCGTGCTCCGCTTGTGCCACTCGCTCCCTCGTAAGCGCTCGTTCTCACGTGACGCGTAGAGGCTGGCTTGTTTGGTCGTGGGGCCCAATAATTAGCCGACGAATGCCCGTGTTAAAAGCGAGGTGCTTGCGAATTAACGCGAGCCGTTGAGTGAAGTGAGTGACGCGATTGCTCGCGTGCATGATGACGTTGTATCGATATCCTGCACGTAAGTAGTGGCCCGTTAGTTTCGGCAAGTCTCGATTTGAAAAAATTTGCAGCGTCGCAGCGGCACCGAAGCTCGATTACTCGAATTCCCGATGTCTGTATGATCACGCAGCAATAGACAATAGGCGTCGCGTTGACAGTCGTTGAGTGAGCGGCCGACATGTAAGATCCGTCTCACAGCCTGAGGCGGCGCTAGTTCGCGTTTCAAAAGGAAAAATCACCAACACGCACTTTCGTCCACCATTCGTCCACGATCAAAATCCAAGCCGCCAAAGCGCGTGCACCTCGGCCCGATTATTCGTCGAAGCGTCGCCCGATAACCAAATTCACTGTCACAAACGACAACAGCGCTGATAACCTCACTCACCGACTCCCGACAAAAAAATATAAAAGGTTAGGCCGCTCGTCCCGGCGCTCCTGGGGTCCTGGCCCCAAGGCGCCGGGCCCCTCCTCCCCGAGCCCCTTACTCCACTCCAAATCCAATCCCGTACCTCCGACTTACAGCCGTTTGGTCTGCGGAACGAGAAAATTGCCAAGAAGAAGAGTAAACATGAACACAACCAACGCCCTACATTGAGGAAGGAAGCCAGCCCAGGGCCCCCCTCCCCCCTCCTCCAAAACCACCCCGTCGCTCGTCATCGGCGAGGCGCCACGCGAGGCCCGTCGAGACCTTCCGCCGACGCTTCCCCAGTCCCGGCCATGGAGCTCGACGAGAACAACAATAACATCGGCTGCAGCCACGACAGCCTCGAGGACATTGCCGAGGCCGAGAAACGCTGCTCCAAGACCAAGAGGCTGATCCAAGACCAGGGCAGCGGCAGGTGCATGAGCACCCAGGCGATGCAGTCCCTCTACGACCTGAGGCAGAACAATTTGCTATGCGATGCCGTCATAAGGCTCGAGGACGGCGGCGTCTTCCCCATACACCGGGCCATCCTCTCGGCCTGCAGCACGTACTTCAGGTGCTCCCTCGCTCCCACCACGGCCACCCTCGACTAACGCCGACTTTCGCGAGACCGCGCAACCTCCGACGCTCGAGCCCCGGATTCTCGCAGCGATCCTCGCACCTACGACTCGAGGCCACGTTGCCGAGAGCCCTAGTCCCACGCTCCTCCTCCACCACCACCACACACACCTCGCCTTACGATCCTCCTACTGCTACGAATGAATTTGACTTGCTCCGCGAAACTCTCCTCCACCGTCGCCACCACTCGTGCTCCACCCTCCCCCACCCCCACCCCCCCGACCGCCAACCACCACGCCCGGAGCACGAAGCCGCGCGTTCCCGTAAATAGAAGCGAGTTGCATCGCGTGGCAATGTGATTTTAGAACGCTCTTTACAACGACCCTGCACTCCAAGGAAAAGACGGACTTCCTCTTGCCGAACGTCAGCAGCAAGATCATGAATCTTCTGCTCGAGTACGCGTACCTGCGCACCCTCGACATCAGGCAGGACAACGTTTGCCAGCTCCTACAGAGCGCCGACTACCTCAACATCCCCGGGGTCCTCGAGCTCTGCTGCGACTATCTCAGGCTCAATCTCACCCCGGAGAACTGCATCGGCATCATGCTCTTCGCCAGGGAGTACTTCTGCAGAAGCCTCGAGATGGACACGCGCCGATACATACTACGGAACTTCGTGCAGGTCCGCGAGTCGGCAATTTCGAGTGGCACTCTGCCCGCGCCCTGAATTACCGGCTACGCACGCAGCCCAATTGAAAAGCCCCCCAATTAATTTATCTCGTAGGTTATATCGTGGGAGATTGGCGGCTTGAGCCTCGGCCACAGCAGCGGTGGCCTACTCTTTCCATTTCTCCATTGCGAGTTTGGCTTACTAATTAGGAAAGAAAGAGCCTTTGCCGCTCGATATTTGCCGTTCGTCGATAAGAGCTGGCGATTGTCAATCTTTCGGGGCTCTTATTGACTGCCGGAGTGACTAATTAATTGGCAATTAGTTGATTATGGATTTGTGGCTTGTTTGAGCGAGAGCAAAAATAATTTGTATAACTATGATTAATGTTGACGTTAATTATATCCTTAACTATGCGAACGAATCGTAATGCGCAGCCTGAGCAAATGAGGCTTTGCCTGCTGCAACATGTATTGTATACTCTATGCTCCATTTTACGAAAAAAAAAAAAAAACACGTTATTTCTTATTTATTTATTTATTTATTTATTATTATTATCACTACTACTACCACTACTACTGCTATTTTTAATTTCTTTTCTCAACACTCAAAGCCAAAGTCGAAAATGTTTTGTCAATTAAGAATAATGAGGTCTGATTTATTGTATGATGATGCTCTCCAATTATAGCTTTTGTCATTAAAATCCATTCGCATCGCAAAGTCCTTCGCACTCCACTACGTTTATAAATCATCTCGTATTCTCGCTCTCGTAGTGGCTTATAATAATTCCGAATGTTAAATTAAACATTATACGCTGAGGAGACTTGATTAATGGTGAGAGAAGCAGGGGCTGTTAATTATAGCAAAGTATTGGAGTGTAATAATTCGCGTGATTGGCCAAAGGATATTTATAATCTGAATTTTCATTTTCAATTACATTGGAGCTACTTGCTTTACGAGTAACGCCAACTATTCGGAATTCTCGCACATCCCATTCGTGTGCAATCGCATCGATGATTATTAATTAGATGGTAAATTGTGCAAAAGCAATAGCTTTCGAAGGGTAATTAGTCGAAAAAGTGGTGACGATAATTTTTTTACGAAAATAACGAAAGGTGAGGGAGCAAAAAAATAAATAAGAAAAGAAAAAAAAAAAAAAAAAAAAAAAATTCCGGTACCGGGAATCGAACCCGAGCCTCCTGGGTGAGAGCCAGGTATCCTAGCCACTAGACCATACCGGATCGTGTATTATAAGTTTTATTAAGTTCTGATATTCTGGGAACTCTAAATCAATTCAGTCACTTGAATTACATTATTCATTGGTAATTTGACTTTCCAGAGACTTTGCAATTTCGTGCCTAATCAAATAGAGGCTAATTATCGACCTCATGTCTAAACGTTACGAGTAAAGTAATGCATTTTAGATAGAGTTTATCATTTGTTATCATAAACTACGTGGAAAGCGACGGTTAAAATATCGTTAAAAGCTTGGCTGCATTGGCCAGGCCATGAAAATCTAAAAACAAACTCAAATAGGCAATTCTTTTACACTTGAGACGCGAAAAATCATTATAATTACTATAATATGCTCGAATAATTATTTTGATAAGTCACTATGTAAGTCGATAGGGATCTCTTCATATATATATATATTAATTTTATAAGTATAAGTCTTATCTAACACTTTTTCAGCTGTTTTTTGCAGTTTCTCAATTAAACGGAGTAAAATAATATAGAAATGGAATGAAATTTACGTGATTGTTGGTAAATTAAATATTGAAGTTAATTTGTGGAGAGAAATAATAGCAGAAATAATAGGTTATGAATCCTACAGTTAATACAATTTTTTTTTTTATCGGAATAGTATCGTTAAGTGGCTAAAATTAAATTATGTTTACGGACAATTAGTGTATATTGTAGGAAGTAAGCTGAGTGTATTATGATAAATGAATTAGGAAAATAAATTGAATTTTTCTTAAAGTAAAATTCAAAATATCATTAAATAATGGTATAATTGCACTTTGTATCTGGGAATTTTTCATAAAGAATTGTTATGATAAATGTCACGCAATAAACGTTTATCTCTCCAAAGTCTGTCTATGTCAAACAACATGCAAATTACTCCGTTCATTGCGTTTTATGCCTTTTAACTTGTTGTGAACATTTTTTAAGTACGTAATGGCACACACGCACGCGCTCACACGTACGCACGCACGCACGCCTTACCAGCCACAATGTACGTGGCAAGATTGCAAAGATTAGAATATTAATTGTTGGATATAAATATATGGAAGAGAATGAATGTGGACGATTCTTTCAAGAACGTCCATGACCTTGCGCTCAGGTTGCCCAGACGAGCAACGAGATCCTAATGCTGCCTATCGCGGAACTTACGGTGCTGATCGGCGAGGACGAGGTCAACGTTAAGAACGAGGAGACGGTCTGGGAGCTCGTGCTCCGCTGGGTCAATCACGACGTGGAGGCCCGGAAGGGCTACGTCGTCGAGCTCATGCGGAACATACGGCTCGGCCTCCTCGACACCCAATTCTTCCTCGAGAACGTGAAGGACCATCCTTACGTGGCTGGGAACGAGGCCTGCCGACCCATCATCATCGAGACCCTCAAGTTCCTCTACGACCTCGAGATGATCACACAGAAGGACGGCGAGATGCCAACCCCGGAGATTGCGAGGCCGCGGGTACCACACGAGATACTCTTCGCTATCGGCGGATGGAGCGGCAGCGAGGCGACCAACCTCATCGAAACCTACGACACGAGAGCGGACCGTTGGGTCAAGGTCGGCCGGGGGCTTATCCACCACACTCCAATTAACGAGCCCGCCGAGCCCTGCCGTGCACCGCGGATCTCCCAGCTTTTCCCTTTCGGACCTTTTCCCATTTACATTCGCTCCCACTCGCACTTCCGCATACGGACGCGCCTAAATTACTTCTCAAGGCGACATATGCCGTGCATTAGTTTTGCCCTCTCGTGTTGAAAAGCGCGTGAAATCCGGCTTGATTCCCCCCACCCTCCCCTCACGACCTCGCGATCCTGCTTTTACAAAGAAAAATGCTCCCTTGCAGCCCCTTACGAGCCACGCACACGCACACAAACACATGCACGCACACATGCAAACTCACTTGATGCAAACGACCTAATGGCACTCGAGCGGGATATTGCTGGGACGTTAAAAAAGGGTCCACCTCGCTGTCCCCCGTCCCTTCTCAGCTCTCATAAGCATATCGACGTAGGCCGGCTGATACCCTCGAGCCACACGAGCAGCAACGCTCATTAATAATGCAGATTTTGGCATTAAAAGCGAGGGTAGTGCGCCGCTAGCACCGAGAAATCCATGCCGCGCTCGCTTAGCACGACAAGAGGCTTACGGGCGTATACGCAAGCCGCGCTTTTTCACTAAAGATTTTCATGTCAAATCCACAAGGTTTCGCACGTTGATCCATCTGGGCCAAGGGCTTATCACGGCACGGCCGTTGTTGGTTATAATATCTACGTGATCGGCGGCTTCAATGGCATGGACTTCTTTAATAGCTGCAGATGCTTCAACGCAGTGACGAAAATTTGGAGGGAGGTCGCCCCGATGAATGCCAGAAGGTTTATAAAAAAATAAAAAAACAATGATTTGACGCTTATTTGACGCTCATCTTGGCTGTTTTGCGCGCGGGCTAAGGTGATGGTACGATTGATTGGATTAGTAACAATATTTTGCTCGCGACGATGCGGCAGGTGATTGAAGAGAGCCTCCTCATATCCAATATGGCGCCAATGAATTTACATTAACATTATCGAAATGATAATCACCCTGTCGCAACGAATGCCAAAATAAGTTGCTAAGGGAGTACGTAGACCGTGCCGAGTGCTAACCAACAATAAAGAGTCTATCGAAAGAGGGAATAATTGCTGCGACAATTGTTTGCGACTCGGCAGGACAATGAGCTCAGGCTCAATAAGAATGCCGGCATTATTTTTAACGGAAGGCCCCCTACTTCCGGACCCCAGTCGCGGCACAATTTTCATTACGGTGTTGGATGTTGCACGCGAGAGGCCAATTTGCCGCGGCAAGGTGTAACCATCATTAACGCCTTGCGTTTGCAATCAACGAAACAGGTCATACGTGAGCGTGGCCGTTCTCAACGACATCATTTACGCGATGGGCGGCTTTGACGGATACCATCGGCAAAACAGCGCCGAGCGCTACGATTATCGGCGAAATCAGTGGTCCCTCATCGCTCCCATGAACGTTCAGAGATCGGATGCAAGCGCCACGGCACTAAACGGTAACCT
The DNA here is from genome assembly GCA_030522565.1 of Ceratosolen corneri. Classification (NCBI taxonomy): domain Eukaryota; kingdom Metazoa; phylum Arthropoda; class Insecta; order Hymenoptera; family Agaonidae; genus Ceratosolen; species Ceratosolen corneri. The sequence goes on from JAPYYT010001016.1 coordinate 13,722, forward strand.
CATCATGCACGAGCTGTCGCTCAACTTTCAGCCCATCCTGTCATCCAGCACATTGCTCTCTCTCCCTTCGAGCGCTCTGCCTCGTTAAACATTCACGCCCATCGTTCAATTGATGCCTGACAAAGAAAGAGCGCTATCCGATATTAGAAGAGCGCCGGAACGATAATAATCTCCCTCCGTCCACTTCCCCACCCATCTCCACCCATCTCCACCCATCTCCATCCATATCCGCCCATTCAACGTCCACTCGTGCCCTCATGTAAATTCAATCCCCACGAGTCGAAAACGCTACGTAAAATAAAATGAAATCCACCTCCCCAATTCCTATTAATTCGTGACACCAACTCGCGACATTTGAATGTGGCGTGGCTGGAAGGGGGAGGGCCACTAATTATTATAGGCGTGCGCAGGTAAAATTTACATAACGGGAGGATTCAACGGCCGGGAATGCATAAGCTCCGTCGAAGTTTACGACCCGCAGACCAACCAGTGGACTATGATTACCCCAATGAGGTCGCGCAGAAGTGGAGTCTCCTGCATCGCTTACCACGGCTGCGTTTACGCTATAGGTATCTTACAAGTGTCCCTCTCTCTCTCTCTCTCTCTCTCTCTTCACGAGACTCTTCGCTTCGTTCGCTGATTGTTATTGGCATTCTCTCGAGAGTTCTCGAATACTTGACAATTGTCTTCTCGCTCTTATCGAGCGGCTCGCCAGCTCCGCGTGGCTAATGCTTGATTGTCTTGATAGCGCCGTCACTGCTTCAACGGCTACCGACGAGATTCAATTGATTTATTCGAGCGAGACATTTTCTCAAAATTTTGCTTGAAAGGCAGATTTGTCTGTGTCAATGGTAACTTATGTCTCCATATTATTTACATTTTTGCTACAAATTATTGCTATCCCGAGGAGTGTGATTAATGATTTTAATGTTTTACACTTTTACAACTTAATGCCGTCTGATGTCGGTGACATTTCTTTGTTATTTACACGTGCCTTAATTAAATGATTAATTAATTAACCGACATAACATAGCGCATATAATACACATTCGAAATCATTGAACGTGCACTGCCAACCTTAAACGTACATACGCTACAATGATTTGAGAGTCATCGAAATGTATCGGTTTTGTAAAACGAGGCGTTCCGTCTGAATAGATACAAATTGCAAAGCATGTTGTCGATTTATCATTTCCGTATTGAATAAGATCTCGGCTGGCTTTATGCCAATGGAAATGGGTCAACATGAGACCAGTAGAGTTTGACATTGGCCAACTCGTGTTTTGCGGGGACTGAGCGTCAGCTTCTCTCTCCAATTTCAAAACGCGGATTTTCTCGAACTTCAGGCCTGCCATTACACGCACATGCCACTAAACTGAAAACAATTGAATAATACAGGAGGATTCAATGGTGTGTCGAGGATGTGTTGCGGGGAAAAGTACAGACCGTCGACCAATACCTGGACACGCATACCCGACATGTACAATCCGCGGAGTAACTTTGCCATTGAGATAATCGACGATATGATTTTCGCTATTGGCGGCTTCAACGGCGTCACGACGACTTATCACGTCGAGTGTTATGATGAGAAGACCAACGAGTGGTAAATTCTTATGGACTCGATTATTAAGGGAACTTGAGGGCTTACTGATGACGATTACTGCTTTCAAGAGAGCAACAATTAATATTAATATTATTTATATATATAGAGATTTACAGTATAGAAGCATATTGGATTAGAAATGAATCATTATCTTTTGATTGTTAATACTATTATAAGATTTCTCGCGTACGTTTAGAGAGGGAGAGAAAATGCTACAAATGCGCCGAAAATATGATTTGCCAATTATATACATATTTAAATAATTAATAGTGTATCACAATATTTTCATTTTAAAAACATTTACAACTGTTATAATAGTGGCAGGCAATGCTAATTCCTAGTAAAGAATATGGAATTTTTTTTTATAGAGAATTTTAAAATTTGTCATAGTCACATGAAAAATAGCCTATACATTTTCCGTTTTTGTATCTCCGAGTTGATTGTAAGTTGTTCATACAGCCTTAACACTTAAAAGTTTCTTATTTCTCTCGAAAAGATAACACGTAAAATGATTCGGTTATTATAATTGTGAGAGTTTTATGATTATTCTTTTTAATTGAAATGCGATGATAATTTTATACTCGACCTTATTTCTTAATTAATTTAATATTTAAAATCAAGTGCAATCGACTGTCTAAATTTAATTTATTTCTTCGTTCCTTTCATTTTTATTTATTTAGTTAATTTCCTCTACCAATGTTCTTTATCTACGAAAGAAATTAATGTCTTAGTAAAAAGCCCAAAGAGGCTTCTATCACTCTTCAAAAAGAATCTTTCTTTCATAATATCGATCGATGAATCACATATAACATGCGCCCAACACACGCGTATGCAATGCCACTTGAACGTACGCGTATTGAATGCTTATTACGAATCTCATATTATTCATTCACTTCAAAAACTTATCATTTTCACTTAATGATTTCGATAGCATTTTTACGTCATGCTTGCTACAAAAAAATAAAAGTAAATATATGTATATATATATATATAGAGAGAGAGAGAGAATGAAAAAGTCGTAACGTGTACGATTTATAGCATTTTTTTTCGCGCAAAACAAGAGCTTCGCTTACTTCTGTTTGTAATAAGCGATGTCTATATCGGCATATGGGCAGATACGAGAAATGTAAAATTTCTTCGTCGTTAAATATTTCGGGATTGACAATCGAGCCAAGAGCTTAAATTCTCGCCAGAGTCCATACAAAGCGATATATCAGCAAGATTAGATAACCGTAGTAATGTAAGACGCATTAGGCTCGCTGGCACGCTGACAATGGAAAAACAAAGATGCCCAATGGTTCATTTCTTGAAATGTCGTTATCCAACTAATAAGAGGCCGATCGAGTCCCCGCTAAACTAACATTCCACGACGTCGCTTCGATAGGTACGAGGCTACGGACATGAATAAGTATCGTTCGGCCGTATCTGCCTGCGTCATCACGACCCTCCCGAACGTTTACGATTACATCCACAAGGATCGGGAGCGGCTGATGCGTCAGAAGCAGCTCTACGCCCTCGAAGTTCAGCAGATGCAGCAGCAACAGCAGCAGCAACAGCAGCAGCAGCAGCAGCAACCCCACCAGCACCAGCACCAGCACCCGCACCAGCAACATCAGCAACAGGCGGCCCAGGTCAACAGTCGGACTGCCCATCAAATCATCGTCATATCAAATCAGCAGCAGCATCAACACCAACGCTAATGTCAGTCGAGAGAGAGAGAGAGTAGGGAGGTGTCATCGCGGGGCTCTGTGCGCTTTGCAAAAAATCTGAAATTCTTATTGGATTAGGCTAAACTGTTTTACCCTATGAGCCACTTAGGCTTGCACGTGCTGCATGTTTTCTTCCTCTTTCTTTATTTGTTGGTCACGAGGTGCAGGAAAGGAGGGAACGCGGGTTTTCAGGATCGATCACTTCCATGCAATGAAGCTACTGCAATTTTACGAGTAGCTTCAAGTCATTGCGTTGCGCAATTGTTCCAGGCGAACCTGGGCTCAAGAGATTTTGGAGAGTCAGCCTGTGTCCTGGAAGACCGTAGCTCGCCATTTCGTGTAAACTTCATTTTTTCGCGATAAAGACGAGAGATGGGAAAATCCGTAGTCGTGCAAACCTAATTGGATCATTGTTTTTATTGTCTAGATTTTTTATGTGGTAAAATTTCATTTAGTATACTTTTTAAATGATTATCGCGTGAGATATTTTGGATTTTTTGTTCAAATTTATTTGGTATCCATGCAGCTTTCCTGCCTCTTTCGATGCGCGAAATTCTATCGAAATTCTATTTCCGTATTAGTATGTTGTGTATATGAATCATTAGGCACTTTAAAATTTCCTTATTATCTTAACATCTATAGATATTGTAAGCAGGCTCATGCTTTTTGAGACCACATCGATAATTATAATAAAGCCATAAATTTCTGTTATTTTGGTCCCGACGCATTATTACTGTTATAGATGTTTTAAAAATTTTTGAAAGCTCGTTAAAATGAGAAAATGCCTCATTAATAAAGAACATTTAATCAAATTTGTAATGCAAATTCTAAATGGTTCGCGTATGGAATAATACGCATTTCTAAAGCACGAGAACTCGAAATATGAGTATAATATTTATTTATTTCTTATAACATTAGCATAAATCATGAATTTTGAGCAATAAATTTCTAGCTCTATCGATTGTAAGAGAATTGCCTTCTTGTACGTATGAAATTGCTTATTTAGAGGAAATTTCTGTGACGTAGCTCGTTAGCTTTAGAGATTTTAAAAAATAGTTTTTTTTTTTATTTTCGAGGTGCCATTTTTTAAACGTCTACTGCACTTTAGTAATTGACAATTTTTTTAAAAAATTTACAAATGTATATTTAATTTTTTTGTTCCGTTTATCGACAATATTACATAAAATTGAAAAAAATGTACACATCTATATTTTATAATAAATAAATACAATACTCGTTGTTTATTGCAGTGTATGCGTTATTAAGTGATTAGTATTTCAGGAATAAAGTATTTCATTGGCCATTGAGGAAATATTAATATAAGTGTAATAATAATCAATGGCAGTTGGCCTTGAATTAAAAACTTTGCTTTTTGCCAACTTGTGTGGAAATCAATATTTAGAGTAACTTTTAAATTGAAAATTATTAATTATGAGATAAAATTGCAATGATCGATCGATAGAATCAAGTCGTTTGCCAGCGAGGCCTGAAATCAATACAATTGGCTTAATGTGCAATTAATTTATAGAGACATTGCAATACTCCAAAGAATAAACAAACTGGTCGCGGGTACTTTTAAATAATCGCTGCAAGGCAATAATTAAGTTGGAGTTGGGTGAAATTTTGTGGAATAGCAACGATTTGTTCGGGCAGTCGGCTTAAATCTAGGACAAACGAACTATTCGGCATGCAGCTTTAGAAAAATAATTGCGGTATGCACAAATGCACGGATCGAAGAAGAGGACGGAAATAGCTAATAACCAACAGCAGCCACACAATCATGAAAGGCAATAGTAACAACGACAACAACAGTAATGCGGTATAACCAGCGCTAGTAGTAGTAGTAGTAATACTAGAAGTGGTGGTAGTAGTAGTAGTAGTAGTAGTAGTAATGCACGAAGAAGAAGAAGAGGAAGAAGAAGAAGAAGACGGGAAGCGCGTACGTAATAGTATTTGAAAGAGATACGGAGGTGCAAATAGTTTATAAGCAACGCTTTTCTTTGGTGGGTGGGTGTAAATAAATGGTGTACGTCATTCGCGGAATAGTGAGGTGGAGCCGCTGGAGGAACTGGAGCCGCGGCGACGTCGAGCTCGGCCGCAGTCTAACGACTCTTCCCTCCGTTGCCTCACCCGCCCCCACGGCCCCCGCCGCCACTTCGCCGAACTCGACTTCCCAATAGGCCGCGCAGATGGGACGTCGTGGCAGCCGATAATAGACGTCGAGCGCGATGTAGGCGAGTCGGCGCCGAGATACAGTTCTGTCAGGACTTCCGTGCCATCGAGTCCACGTACTCGCGCTTATCGCTGGCATAATCAGCCGTGGGTGGCGATAATTAGCGGGGGGGTGGACGGAGGGAGTGAGCGGGCGCTCACGGGGAGCGCGAACAGCTGGAGGCTCGGAAAATGGCAGGGATCTTCACGGGTGAGGTGGTCGCGACGATACCTCCCTGCGAGCACTGTGCTAACCTCACATTCAAGCATATCCAAGATTTCGTAAGGTGGCTGTCCTCGAGTTTCTTAACTTTGCTTCTTTTCACTCTCTTGGGCAGCTTGACTTTGGCTGCAGTTTTAAGTAAAGCCTCCTCTTCAGACACGATAACCCCCCTCTTGCTGTCCCGTGATCCCCCTCATCTTCTCACGCCTATTGTTATGAGATTTTTTTATTTATTTTTTTTCATTTAATCAGGTTGTTATGCAGCCACACGCCCATGAACTGCTACAGTGACACGGATATTATTGGCTTATTCATGCTCTGCTCTATTGTGACTTAACCTAGAAGCTGCATACACACACACATAGCCCAGCCAGTTTTCCCGATCAATGTAAATGTCACTGTTGAAATGCTTCTAGGCATTTGCGCGAACGGCACTGCAGCCAAGAGGGTGGCTCCTTCGTCTGTCGTTACGGTTACAATGGTGTCTGCTCTAGTCTTCCGTTGGAGGGAGTCTCGGACAAGGATTACGTAGCCCATGTTATCAAGCACGCAACGATGCAGCAGCAGCAGCAGCAGCAGAAGAAGACCAACGGGCAGTTGGCCGGAGCCTCGTGTGCCTCTTGGTCGGTCTACTCGGCATCTCAAAATTTACCAGCTGTGCTCAACGATCCCAATAAGGGAAAGCAGAGTAATTTTTTCACAAAGACTTGGGGAGACTCCTTTATTGAAAAAGTGGAAATCCCAAAGTGCTCGTACCTGCCAGACATTACTGGGCAGCATTTGGAGTCTTATTTGAAGAAGATAGCTCGGGTGTGTTTTTCAACAAAATGTAAATCTCTCGCCTGCTCGCCGTAGGCTAATTATCATTAATCTTTGGACTTTTGCAGAGGTATCGCAAGCATACGCGCTTAAACTCTACTACAAACCTTCCAGCCACTTCGCCATACGAACTCCTACAAAATTTCCCTAATCTTAAAAAAGTTAAATCATTTAGCATTAATAATGGGCCAATAGGTAATGTATATTTTAATGCTGGACAGTGCTCTGGCTTATAGTCGAGCGATCTCTTGAGCTCTTATTGTGGATCATTGAAGAATTCTATTATTTTGCAGATCACTTGCAATTCAATCTAAATAATATACCAAAATATTTTTTAAATCCCAGTTTGGATCTTTCGAATAAGAGAAATTTTGACAATGTCTTTGCCTTCTCGAAGGATGGATTAATCGGTGAGGGGAAGCAAATTGGCTCGGACGTGAAGCAAATGCAAGAAAAGGTAGGAACTTGCACAGTTTTTTTTATATATTTCTTGGTGCAAACGTACTTATGGGATATAACTTCCGAATTAGCTCACTCATTATTTGGATATCGTGGAGATTAAAATTGCAGAGCAAGTAGCATCTAAATCGCAAGCATTTTTCCATGCTATGACCTCGCACGATGTTCTAATGGAACAATTGACACAGACTATCACAGTTTTAAAAGCTCTTCGACAAAGTATTCATGATATCGATGAGAATCCTGTCAAAAATTCCTTAGACGTTTTAAGGTAAGAGCGCTCTTGGGGTTCAATTTGTAATTTTAGTGCGGCAAGTATGCCAATGTAAAATTTCATTTTGCAGGTTGGGCCGCAAAAGATCTAATCACTTGGTAGTGCAAGAGAAATTGAAGCTTATAGCGACTGTTCATCAAAGTCAGCCAATGATTCAATCCTTATTATCGACGCCGGACTATGTAGCTGCCTTGGATGTCATTTCCACGACGCAAGAAATTTTATTGCAAGAACTAAATGGAATTCATAGCTTTCGGTAATTATTTGCAGTGAAAAAAAATTGTTAAAAATGTTGAAATCATTGTAATTATATCATTCCATATCCAATAGGCATTTGGGTCCGCAGCTACTAGAGATGGAGAAATTGATCAACAAAATGCTCCATACAGAATTCGAAAGGTACGCTACGGCAGATCTAAATAGACCATTAGGTGGCGATAATACGGTGCTCGATGGGGTGAGGCTTAACAAAATTAAACAAGCAGCTCGGTTGCCAAATCCATGACCATATGACCGTTGGTAAATTGCTTTGCAGGATAAGCTCATTTCCATCATCTCTGGACTGTTGCGCCAGAAGAATTTCCAATTCATAGACACGTACAAGGACGAGGCGATGACGACAGTGAGAGCAATCACCAAGCAACGTGTTATCGAAGCACTGGCCGACAGCGATTGCTGCAGCGATCAACAAGCAGCCGCCCTTGAAGTTGGCAGCCTCTCCCTCACAGAAAGATTAAAGCTCTTAGACAATGCAATACAGTCGCTGACATTTCTTTTACATCGAATCAAGGTAGCCACAACAACCTCGTGCAATTGTAAAATCGTCGTGATGTTGGTGTGCCAGCTGCCCCTTATTTCTAAAAACCATTTGACATTGTAGGCCGTTCATAATGTGATGCGCGATACGGCGGACTTGGCGGCTGGAAAGTCGGCTGACAAATCAAACGAATCCTGCCTGTTGGATCGGCTCCTACTAGATGACGATCACGTGCGCGTCACCACGAAATTGGTGGACATGCTGACCTCCATATGCGACTATTGCCACGAGAGATTGGGAAACCTGATATCCGCAAGCTGTAGCGAGAGTGAGAAGGAGAGAATCGAGGTCCCGTTCAGTAAGTCGGCCGACAAGGATTTAACAACGAATTGGAACGACAAGTCGTGGTTGAGCGAAAGAGCGACAACGGCCCAAGTCTGCAAATTGGCTAATATCGTGGAGAATTTCACGGAAACTTGCGAGAAATTGTGCGGCAAGCAATGCATCACTCTTCGCTGTGTTTTTAAAGTAGATACTTTGCATAGTAAAAAAAGCTCTTGCGACGCTCGATTCGACCGAATGCCCGCTAACGTTTATTTTATTGCTTGGCAGGCGCAGGCAAGTAGATTTGTACAGAAAATGCACGCGGAGCGGAAGGTCAAATTGAATCACGTGCTTGACTCGGAGAAGTGGAAGCAAGCCGATGTTCGTCCCGAGTTTCAAGCTCTCGTCACACACATTTACAAGAACGAGTGCTTCCCCTACGAATTGTCCATGTCAAATATAAACGAGTGCAACAAGCCGACGAATATTGTTTACGTGGGCGATGAGAAGTATGCGGTAGTAGGCACCGTCCTCGTCTTGATACAGATAATTCACGAGTACTGCAGGTATTCCCTTAGCATAAGATTCCTTTTAATTTACTTAATTTAAAATACTCATTGCCTTTCCAAAAACACAAAAAGAAGCAACAAGAAAACATTATAATATTATACTAACAATACACTAGCTTAAGCGAGTCGGCAGAATTATATTGCCAACCATTGCCGGATTGCATCCGAATATCTCCGAATTCGTTCATTAAATCAATTCATTTGAGAAACTCCTCTCTCTCTCTCTCTCTTAGCAGCCCACATAGCAGTTAATTTATCGTTTGATCCCCTATTGGGACACTGAGAGGGCGAACAATTAAAGCGTCTCGCATTGTGCATTGGCTAATTATCAACTTGTCTCCGCCAACAGAACCGCAAGTGAATTGTCAGCTCTGTCGGGGATGATTCGACGTCAGTTGGCCGAGTTGTTGCGTCACTACAATTCCCGTTGTTATCAGCTTGTGTTGGGCGCTGGCGCCTTGCAAGTGGCAGGACTCAAAACTATCACAAGCATAATACTTGTTTTGGCCAGTCGAAGTTTGAAGCTGGTGCTTTGGCTAATGCCATTTGTGAAAGCACATTTTCAAGGTACATCCGCGGCATTGTCAGCTTTTGCATTCTGGTATTGTTGTTTAAAGTAAAGGGAGCTTTGTGATTAAGGAAGAGGTACTTTTCCATACTTTTGTTTATCGTGCTTCGGGCTCAGTTGGATTTGATTCTACGTGCCATTTATAAATGCGGTACGAGCAAATGTATGAAACTTCACGTCAAACGTGGGCAGAAAAAAGTCAATTAAAGTGGCGATGAATGTATCATAAGTCAGTTGCGTTTGCTTTGTTCGTTGTATTAATTTTTCATTTAACAAATTGACAATTTAATTTAACAAGTCATTTATCATAATCCTATTCTTCTCAGTAAGCAGAGAAAAAATATCTTTAATGCCATTTATTAAATATGATTATAAAAATTTGATTTTTTTTTTTCTGCTTTCTTTTTTCTTTTGATAGCTCTGGCAGAACAGAATTCTAATAATAGTGTCATAGGTCTATCTAATTTAAGTGGAGGAGTCGCTTTGCTCGATACAGTTGAACGAGACATTCGCTCTCACATCCATGAGATCGAAGGAAAAATATTAACCATTGTGGATGATCTGCTGGGAGGTCAGATCACTAGTTGGGTCGCTAAGCCACCAATACCATCCCAATCTTTTAGAAATATTTCCAGGTTTGTAAATAGCAATGAACAAGTGCTCGATAACTTTTGAACAAGAACTGTGTGCTTTTACGCAGTGTCATTTGATTAAGTGCGACCTGTTTACAATGCTATCCGAGCTACTATTAAATTAGCTATCGTTTAATAAATCTTATTGTATAATGGGTGCCTGACTTTTTCAGACATCTGGTGAAACTCCACGAGGCAGTATCTGGTATTCTTCCAAACGACGAAGTGCAAGAGCTCTACAGAACAGTGAATACATCCTTTAAGGACAAATTGAGAGAGCAGTTAGTGACTATGAATATTGTTAATAATGGTGGTCCGCAGCACGGAGTCGTCACATCCGAATTGACATTCTACCTCGAGACGTTACGAAATCTCAAGGTTCTACCAGCCGAGGAATTGAGTAACGATTGTTTGGATAATGTTTGGACTAGATAACATGCAGAGCGTGTTGTGTGTTACATTGTCGATGCGATCAAGTATCGCGGAAATAGATGACCATTGACAATTCTTGATGTTCGCGCGAGCTAAAATTATTGCTAACGGAATTGTAGATACAAATTGTTGATTCTAAAGTGCTGGAATAGCTGTAATTTTATTATTATAAATACTTACGAAGCGAAAGAGATGTTACAAAAGTCGAGAAAATTTTGCCTAGATACTTGGACTTGTTATGCAATGAGCATCCAAAGCCCTATATAAATTCAGACTGAAATTTATAAAATTACATTAAAGAAAGGAAGAGAGAAAAGAAAAAAAAAGAGAAAAAGAAGAAAAAAAAAAAGAGAAAAAAGAAAGAAAAAAAAAACACGAAATGAGGTTACTACCTGGACCAAAAAGTGTACAATTATGTTAAAAATGCTTCTCACATTGCTATTAACACACGAGATTAATAATAATATCGATAGCAGTAGTTATAAAGTGCGACGACAGTCCTTAATTCACTGCCATTGAGATGTTTGCATAACGTTTATTCATTTCGTGTTTTTTTTTTTTTTTATTTTTTGTTTTTGTTTTTTTTTTGTTTTTTTTTTGTTTTTTTTTTGTTTTCGTTTTGTTGCTTATTCATTGTGCGATTGTGATTTTACAATTAATTGAAATACCATCATCGAAGTAATTATAAAATATGTTGATTGTAAACACTGAGGAACAGAATTTTATCGAGTTAGTTTAATGGAATTAATAAGAATCATTCCGTTTTTACTTTCTAATACCTTTACTTGTTCTCTAGTCTATAATGTAAATAACCGATAAATAATATTGAATTTAAACCTATGAAAATTAAAAAATTTGAAGAAAAAAAAAAAAATGATACTAGATGAAATAAATGCACGAAGTGGCCCAACGTGAAATGATGTAGTTCTAACATTTATTCCATTGTATTAAAATAAGAGCGGGAGAGTCTTAAATAATTCATAGTCAAGCATATAAATGATAATTTGTAATTGTCCTAGCACACGCTTAAGATATATTCAAGAATCTCGGTGGAGATTTTTCTTTCAAGACTGATGAACTTCCTTGTAGCACTGTGTCGTGCACACCGCGCGCCAAATAAAATACTAAACAGAAAATAAAAATCAAGTCAGCTTAATACTACTACTTAATATCTCATCACTATACTTGATTGTACGAGTACACTCGCAACATCGTATACCGCATAAAGGCATACGTAATGCGGCTTAAAGTTATTTTAATAACAAAATTGTAGTGTAATTTTTAATATCCGCTCGGTATATTTCACGAGCAATTTCATTATTCTCCTGATCGGCAAATATCAATTAACAAGTACTTTACAAAAATTGAGAAGTGAATTACAATTTTAATGATTTGCCTCTGGAGTTTTATAATCGAATGGAAATTGGCTTTCCGCTTCCATAGTAACGTACACAACAACAGATTGTGTGGTATAGAGGAGGAACAGCAAGTTTCCAACAAATAAATACTGCATTGTTAGTACGAAGCATATGTTTATTTTCTTAGTATGTCGGGTATCGAGGTGTAAGTATATTAAAAAAAGTTTAAAATATGATTACATCGTTGCACTAAATATTTACTTGGTTTTTTTTATTATTTTTTTTCTTTTTCATAAACAATTTTAAAATCCTTGTAATATAGCTTGTAATATTTATATTCAAATATATCCATTCAAAATATGTTTATAGCAGCACACAAATGAAAATTCTAGCAAACTAATATTTAGTAGAATATTATGCCGGTAATAATTGTTAAAAGAGTTTTCAAAATTTCGTTATCTCATTAACTTCCTGTATTCGTGCTATTTAATAATAAAAAAAAAAAAAAATCCTTTAATGACTATATTGAGCTAGAAGCAGTGCAGTTGTCAAGAGACTACGACTTATTTAATATTTATTTTAAAAATATAATAAATGTATTTTGTTTATATGGATTGTGTGTATATCGATACGAATGATAAACTTTCGAATAGCAATCAAGAAAATTCGACAGACTTGAGCAGTGCTATTGAAAGAGATGCCAACACACACGAAAGTCACGATAAATCACTTATCATTATTGGACCCAAGGGAGTGGCAAGTATTTAAACAAATAAATTGACATTTTCTTCAATTCTTCATAAAGACTGTTGAATAACTCGAAATGTAATCGATTGACAAAAGCTCTTAGTTAGATAATAAATATAATGCTAGTTTCAATGCTTTTTTAATTTTTTATATCCATCGTTTATTTTCATATTATATTACCGTCGAGGAGTTAACTTATTAGCCTAAAATTAATATGAAATTAGGATAAATGATTAATTATTAGTGATGAAAATTTTTATAAATGAGATTACATTTTGCAAAATATATGGAGAGTGTAAAGGTATGAGAGGAAAAAATTTATGGATATTGCATGTGTCGTAGGGGAAAACGACAATGGTGTATCGGTTTTTAGAAAGAGAAGATTCGCCAAAACCGACTATTGTGATGGATTATTATTATGGGAGGAAAGCAGGAAAGAGTTTGGTAAGCATTAGAAACTTTATAATATAATATATTTATACCGAAACTGCAAGTAAAATAAGTTGACATGTAAATGCGTATAATTAAATTGATTAAAATTAACATAGTGATCCAATTATTTCAAACGTACGTAAAAAATCACTTTACTGTCATCCTACTAATCCAACTGAAATTATTGAGTTATTTATGAATATTAAAATCATTGTTCCAATTTGATTATTCTTATTTACGAAAACAAAAAAATCTTTATGCCACTGTATTAATGACTGTAGAATAGAACTTTGACTATTCATATTTCGTACAAAATTTCACTTTAATTTTTTAGTGTGGAACGTGTTAAATGGAAAAGAAATATCAAGCTCGATAAATAGATTATAATATAATTTCATTGTAATTTATAATTTTATAAAAATAAATCATCTATCATTAGCGAAATATTCAATTTACTTTTAAAATTAGTGTAAACAATACACTCTCTCTCTCTATATATATATATATATATGTGCGTGCGTGCGTGTGTGTGTGTGTGTATTTGATGTTCAATTTGAGTTACCGTTTATTTATAGTTATTTAATATAAAATTGGTAAAAATTAACGAAACATATTTTATCAAATTATTTTATTTTTATTATTATTATTATTTTTGTTTTCAATATACTGATATTATATGATTTACGGAATATGATTGCGTACCGATCAATATCGCGTTAATCTGTCGTGGTTTCTAATTTTCCGCTACACTGCTGATCATTTATTTTTTAAAAATTAACAATATACATTAACAATATAATGTTCATCTCATGTAATTATAAATTTAATCAGATGAAGGACATCGTGCATATATGGGAAGTTGCATCTTTAAATATGCACATAATACGTAGTGCTCTGTCGGGATCCTCGTTGAGTCACTCGCCACATCACACAACAATTATGATAATGTTAGACCTGAAAAATCCTACGAACCTTTGGAATTATTTGGAAGAATGCCTTACAATCTTAAGGTACATTATATGCGATAAATCTGTCTAAGGAGCGAACTTAAATTTTTAAAAAGAATTGGATTAAGCACGTGAAATTGCCAATACATTATGAAGTCCTATTTGAAATTAAATATTTTGTCGAATAAAAATTCGCTCTCACCTCAATTATTGTTTAAAATTGACAATAACTTTGATCGAATTCTCCATCTATTCAAACTTTTTACGCAATTCGTGAGTGCGGGCGTTGTCGGTTAAAAAACCTCATTTAAATATGACAATATAATTCTATTCAATTTTATATTATTTCACTTGTGCGGTAAATGTCGTTGAAAGAATTCAATTGAGAAAATATCGAATATTTTTCTAACAATTTTGTAATTCCACTACTTTACGTGTTGTTATAATAATAATAATTCCATAGAGAGATACCGACGTGACGATGTTTTCTCTTCGTTTTATCGTAGTCAAGTGGCGAGCGATAAATCCAGCCTTTTCAAGCAAACATTAGCCTTCCACTCACCCAGGCTCTTTAATAGTTATTTAAGGCTATGCATAAACCACCTCATACCTAAAAAAAACGCCTCAAAATTAATTCTTCTGCCAGCTGTTCCGGAAAAGTTTTTTTCCACGCACCAGAACAAACACCCAGTCGCCGGCTTTTCCCGTACTATCCGCGCTTCCTGCTCACGAGTATGCGCGATTCAGTAACAAAAAAAAAAGCAAAACAAAAACACAAGCTCATTTAGTCAGACAACGTGATATGGGAATGCCGTATAGAGTATTTCTAAAAGATAAAAAGCCTAATGGGCATTTAAAGATTTAAAGGCGAGATAGGACGGCTTGGGTGATTTTCCTTCAATTTCTTGCAAAACTATGCCGATACTTACTCGCAATATATAAAAGTACCTTAAACTAGAATTTTTTACCAGTACATAAGAAAAAACTACGCCGTGGATTACAAAGTGCTTTACGATTGCTCGCAGTCGAATTAAGATAGAACCAGAATAATGACTTTTCATTAACGACAAGCAATATCTCGCGGCCGAAATCTAATGAAAATCTTCGACAGCAAAATCCTGAAGGAGGACTACCCTCCGAACGTCATTGAGGGATTGAAGGAGCACAAGCTGAAGGGTCTGAGGGAGCAGAGGAAAGGGAGAGGGAGCGAGATCGAATCGACCACGGAACTTTTTCCACTGAGACTCTGCCTCATTGGGGGTAGGTACGACGAGTTCCGGGAGTTGGAGGGCGTCGACAGGGAATTCATAGGGCAAATACTGAGGGCGGTGGCTCACGTGCTCGGGGCCACTTTGCATTATCACTCGGCCAAGGACTCGCAGTTGCTGAGGAAGACGAAGGAGCTTCTCACTCTTTACGGATTCAAAGGACAATTCACGTAACATTATTCTCACTTTAAATTTAGACTTTGTTAAGAACGCGTGGGTGGGTGGGTGGGGGGGGGGCAGTGTTTCCAGGCATTACCTTTCTATTAGCATTCAGTTTGATTAATATGGTCTGTAATGGTTCGCTTTGTCGAATAGCCTGTCGACAAGTTGAAATTTCACTTTCACTTTGAAAATTAAATTGAATTGAAAGTTTAAAAATACCAGGAACATTGGCCAAATGTGATCCTTGCACCTTTCTTATTGAATTTCTATGTTTATTGTATACCAAACTATTTCTATTGAAACTTATTATTATGCATTTATATTTTCACATCTATGCCAACACTAATATCTTCTGTGCTCTGTATTATATTTATTAAATTATACTCTATAAACTGCACATTTTCATCATTTTCATCTATTCGTGTTTTTTTCCCAACATTTTCACTTTTGTAAAAGATAAAAAATGTTTATTGAAATGTTCGAGTGAGAAAAATACTAAATTTTAAACTATTTGATTTTTCTTGAATAATTTCATCGATTTAACGTTGAGTTATTGTTCACTTCTTGTAGATATTTAATAACACCAATTTATCATAAGGAAAATCTATTTGGACACTTAAAAATTTTAAATTCAAAAGCATCGTATTATTATACTTCAATCAAAATGCTTTATTACAAATAACTTTCGTTGCTTTTTGCGCCATTAAATAATTGATTGTAAAGTACTATTAACCATGAATATGCTAGTGTACATGCTGTTGGGTAAATGGAATAGGCAGAAATAATTCAGGCAAGAATGTATTTTGAATAAGAAAGGTGCAATTCAATTTTATCCCGAGCAACGCATTGAATTTATCGAAAGAAAAAGAAAAAGATTATAAATTCATTGTCCCTTATGGTTTGATATATAGATATAGATGAGAGGCTTTTATTTTTGAAATATAATCTACGTAGATGAAGCTACCCAGTGACTATCCACAACAATATCAACGCTACAGTAAATATATTTTATATTTACACTGTAGATGAAAAAAATATTGATGCACACAAACCAATAAAACAATAGTATTCGTCGCAACAAATTATTTAGTAGAGAAATTAATTCAGCTTAAATAGCTCACATTAAAAATTCAGCATCTTATGCAATTGGACATGTATAAATTAAGGATTTGCATAATGTTAAACTATATAATACAGCCGAAGAAAGTGTAGTAAAATCAATAGGGATTGTGCCGGTGAATCCAAGTATGTCAGCAATAATTTATTGCTACCTAAAGGGATATAAATGAATACTAAATTCTAGGTTGCACTATTCATTTAACAGTATTAAGCTATTTTCCACGTGCAAGGCTTGCCCTTAAACCAAAGTTTACGCGGGCATTTTTTATAGCGCAGTGGTTAAATAAATGATAATTGAATGTCGTCTAATGTGCTTTCAAAAGATATAACAACAAAGAAGCGCGAAATTCCTTTGCAGTTTCACAGCTATCGGAAGGAGCCTCTCCTCATTCACATTCCATCGATAAAAAAAAAAATTCCCATTAAAGCTCATTTATTATTACAGCATTTCATTCGCACGAGTGAAAACGCTGATAACATTCCTTAATACTAGATAGCCAACAACATAAATATCCCCAGTATTACGAATAAAACCCAATATAACGCAGCATCGATGAATTAATAAATGGACAAGGCAATGTCAGAATGGGCCTTAAGGCCTTAAGGCGTCATTAAGCATCCTGCTCTCAGCATTAAAAAGCTTCTCTTAAAAATCTTCATACGACTGATTTTTCCATAAGGCCCTTCTCATTGATCGTAGACAATCTCCAGTAGACCCGAGCAAATCCATGCTCCCACACTCTCCTCTTCGTCACTCTCATTCTCCATTTCAGCCCGAGAAGCGACAAAAAGTACCCACAATCGCTCCAAGCCCATCATTGCCTTGCCGAGCGCGTCCTCCGCAATGAGACCCAAGGAGCGTAAGAAGCGTAGGGTCGCGTGCTCGGGGCGCAATATAGGACGTAATAATAGTTGTAAATGTGGCTTGTGCACTTACGCAAAGGAAGTGGCTGAGTAGTGTGGGCTCGTGGGTCGTTTAGGAAGACGAGCGTGACGGATTACAACAAGCCGCTCCAGGTAGCCGCGGGCAGCGACTCGTGGGTGGCGATCGACCTGAAAGGCCGTGGGGCCGGCTCGCAGGCCAGCCTCGAGGGCCTCAAGGAGATGTTCGTGGCGCGGTTCCCCCAGAGCGCCAAGAGGCAGGCGAGCTTCGAGGACTCGACCGACGACCCGAACTTCAATGAGCCGATCATCGATCGACTGAGACTTCAGCGCGAGCAGGTACGTGGAAATATTTCGTTCTCTCGCCGAGCAATGATTAGCGATTATTAGTCCGTGATTATTCGGCGGCGATAGCTTGCACCTGCGCGGCAATTAATTACGTCGTTGGGCCAATTTTTTTTACGATCCAGCGACTGTATTACCAAAGGCACCTCGCCATGGCTTCGTTCGGCTGGATTCTCAGTCGTTCGCCATTACAATCAGCCAAGCATTCAGCGGCCCGCTGCCTTGCTCTGTCTCTCTCTCTCTCTCTCTCTCTCTCTCGGCATATGTGAATCTCTCACGTTCTACATGCACCGTAATAAAGGCATTTTGTCGCGCGAGACAATGGCTTTTTTAATGGTATCCGAAAGAAGTGGAGGCAGATTCTGTAATTGATCTGAGATCCTGAAGAGGCATGGGCAACAGCGGCTGAAAGAGAGAGAGAGGCAGTAATTAAGAATGCATACGAAACTGTGCTTTCGGCGCGATATTATCTTTATCGTTGGTGCCGTTATTGCCGCTCTGTGCGCCTCTCATTTCAACAAGGAAGAAGGAAGAGAGAGGAGAAAAAACACGTACTTTCTGTTTTATTTATTTTTTGTTTTTTTTGTTTTTTTCGAGAGTAGTGTGTCAAACAGAAGTGCGCTATTGAATAATCCAATTGAGTTTTATAGTCACGTGTGCATGATTCATATTAATTTAATTTAATGCAAACAGCAACGAAATTATCACGTAACGCTGGAATTATTTGAATTTCCATTGTTTGATTGTGCAACTACTGCACATTCTAAGCATTGAAATATTCGAGCCGCTTGATATTTAAAAGGCCGAGTCATGCAGGCCGCTTTGCGCTCCAGCGACTTGAGCAAAATCTCCAAAGACAAATTCCCTCCTCGCAAAACACTGGCATCGAATAATCTTGGCCAACTCGTAAATGCCGGAGAGAGAGAGGGAGAGAGAAGAAGAAGAAAAAAAGTTGCGCTCTCGCCTCCCAATGATAAATCAATATTATTTAACGGGAAAAACACAAAGAAACACGTCGCAAAAGCTTCGTCGCCCGTTTAGCCGAAGACGACGAGGAGCCTTTAGTCGAGATTATTAAAGGCAACACTAAAGGCTGCCACGACCGAGGAGAAAATTCACCACGCCATACGAACTTTTTTGCTTCCAGGAAATCAGCGTCTCGCTCCGTGATATGATGGAGGGCCCAGCGACCAATATTCCAATTCCAGAGCCATTTTAAGGGGCGAATGCCAAATGGCCAAATCCAACGACTCTATATTGCCAATAAAGTCTATGGGAGTCGGACATCTTGCACCTTCAACCTACATTAACAATACAAGTCGAGCTTACACGACTCGACTGACCTGTGTATGCGAACTGCTAATCATACGCGACTTACCGACCCCCGGCCTCTCTCGCCACATTCTCTCTCTCTCTTAAGCGCACTTAAAGCCATTACCCGACTGACCCCGCCCTTCTCGTCACCAGGTCCACAGTTTTTTTTTT
>JAPYYT010001017.1:0-32908 GCA_030522565.1 Ceratosolen corneri
AGAGGGTTGCTGAGAGAGTGAGCGTGAGAGTGAGAGAGAGAGAGGGAGAGAGGAAGGGTAGAAAGAGATAGATAGATACATAGATAGATAGATAGATAGATAGATAGATAGATAGATGGATGGATAGATAGATAGATACGTAGATAGAGAGATGGGCAGAGAGAGAGAGAGAACGAGAGCGAGTGAGAAAGAGAGGATGGAATGAAAGTTTTAAGGCGCTTGGTCTACACTTTGCATGCATTTCGTGTATAACGCTTAGGAAGGAACAATGTCAGCTGAGCTCGAGGAGGTGAGGGATAACGAGGATAAGCGAGTAGGTCGTGAGCCGTAATGAGAAAGCCATTAAAGAGATAATGCGAAGAGAAAAAAAAAGGAATGGGACATGGCCGGCGAGTTGTCTGATAATGCTTACCACTTATGTTTCTTAATTAAACTAGCAAATTCGCGTAGGAAGTCGCTTAATGATTAGTGGCCAGATCGAGTCTTAAAGCTGACCGACGTGCCACTTAGCTGCGTTTGAAATAAGAAAGAGAGGGAAAAATGGGGTTTCTTCGTCCGGCCCCGAGACCCCCGGAACAAGACTGCTATCGAAACGAATAAGGCCCAGCATTTCAGTGTTTATTTATTAATGTAATCGTCATCTCGATGTCTCAGCCGAGTCGAAATACGAAGAAGGGTAGGATAGGCGGGGAATTATGTCAAAGAAGACAGTCAATGCGGAGAGAAGAAAGTGCTATAGCCGCGAGCACATATTATTATAGATGGCGCAGCGAGCATATAAATGATAAAGCCAGGCAGGAGCGACGAAAGAGGCGAATGAGAGAAAATGTCCAGGTCGGCTCGACTGTCGCTCAATCTCCGGGCGTTAAAGAAAGTATTAAATAAAGCGGCCGACCAACTAACCGCCAGGGCCGTTAAAATATTAAGACGTCGACGAGGGCGAGTTGGGGTGGCGACGGCGAGGCGGAGCGGATGGGACGGAGGGCGGGCGAATTATTGCGAAGGAGGACGATATTCAGTAATCGAAAGAGACTCCAATCGGACCAATCGTCAGCGTTCCTCAATTGTCTCTCGCACTTGTGCACCTCTCATTGCTGCCGCACGACTCGCGCAAAGAGTGACTCGAGGACGCGTGAGGGGCAATGCCACGTCATTTCTCGCTCGGGGCAGAATCCAATTTCATCCAAGGGCGCGGGATTTAAAGGGTAGTTACTCGGAGCCGTCGTGAGTGCGCGTGGATGCGACGGTGAGTGCGCGAGTTATTAACTATTCGATGCCAGACTCGTCTCGGGCGTTTCGCGAGCTTCGCGCGATTATTCTTTTCTGAATAACCACAAACCGATCGAGTGATACCTATAGGATGCAAGGTCATCAGTTTTGTCTCAAGGATTCTGGGATCGTGGGCGTACAGGCTTTACGATGCAGGATCTTCTTGATTGGAAAGACATT
Organism: Ceratosolen corneri; assembly: GCA_030522565.1. Classification (NCBI taxonomy): domain Eukaryota; kingdom Metazoa; phylum Arthropoda; class Insecta; order Hymenoptera; family Agaonidae; genus Ceratosolen; species Ceratosolen corneri. Next base: position 1,450 of record JAPYYT010001017.1, read on the forward strand.
GGCGCATCGGTAGGACCGTTCTTTTCCTTTACCCACGACACAACCAATATTGCTCAAGATTTTCACCGACTCGTCACGTCCTCAAAGTTTCAATCCAGCATGCGTGTTGTATGTAAAGGGAAATATCCCCGATCAATAATGACGAGGAAGGATTATTGCTGGCTGTTTGATCAGCAAAAAAGATCGGCTTAATGAAACTCGATCAATTACTTCGCGTCCCTTGAGCTTTCATAAAGGTTAATAATTGTACAGGAAAGCTTTCGAATCTTCTTCCACGAATCATCTGTTTCTATTCGTCGGTCTTCGGCCCTTAGTCATTTAGTGCGTAGGCAATACGAAGATGGCACATCCTTTAATCATATTTAAGTTATTTCTCCATCGTCTCGTATTCGTTAATATAATGATAGAGTGAAAAAAGAAAACGAAGCGTTTTGTGAGATGTGAGGGGTAAACGGTGGGAGGTGACTGGCACTCAAGCACATGTCGCTCATTTTATCGCCGTCCCGAATCTAGTAGTGAAATGCTTTCCTTACGAAAATGAAAAAAAAGTATCACTTTCACCCTTTCACGCGCATGTATATGTACATACGTATGTTTTGAATGTGACAACTTTATCATAAATAAGTAAATGAATATAAAAGTTGATGAATGACGATGAAAGACGTGCACGTTAAAGATTTACAATGAGTAATAAGCGGAAAAGGAAGAAAGAATCAGTAGAGAAATATACTTGGAAAAAAAGTAAGCTGAACTAAGTAAATTAACAAAGAATCCGCGATCCTTATCGTATCTCTCTTTATATAATAAATGTTATATAAATGCAACATTAAATATGAATTGAATTAAAGTAAGAAAGGCTCGATTGAATATGCAACAATTTTATTGTACGAGCAACCGTCGTAGCTCGACTTTAACAGAGTAAAACTTTCGACGAAGAGATGATACCAAAAATTTTAACAATCTAACAGCACTATTGACAAGCGCAAAAATGTATTAAGCGATTAAATTGAATTTTTATCGAATTTAAGTCACTACAATATGAATCTTTCTACACGTTCGTACATCCTTTCTATAGAGTGTAAAACTAAGTATAAATGAACTCGCTATCTAAATAAGACAACAAATTAAAGGAACATTTTTGCCATCGTATATATATATTATATATAAATATATACAATTTAAATAAAAATTACGATAAAGCTATGATTTCATATATTTCAAGAATAAAAAATACTATATAAATATAAATAATATATATATATGTGTGTAAGTGTGTGCGCGTGCGCGCGTGCGCGCGTGAGTGTGGGTGGGTGTGTGTGTGCATGTATGTATATATATATAATATAAATATAAATATAAATATTATTAAGGTAAATTAATTAAAAGTTAAATGAATATAGTTATTTCTACTATTCTGTAATTTGTCGCTTCTACGTGTGATTGTTGTATAAAGTATTTGCCATTAATTTTTGTTCAGAATTCGCGTTTTAATATCATGTAGTGATTATTACTATTAGCATTACTATTTTTATGATTATTCTACTAGTACAATTTATTATTTTATTATACGCAATTTATTATTATTATTATTATTATTATTATTATCATTATTATGATTATTATGAATGTTATTATAATAATTATTAGTGCTATTATTATAATTATCTATTAGTCATTATCGCCGTTATCGTCATTTTCATCATTATCATTGTCATTATTGTCATATTATATATTGTTATTCTCTGTCATTGTCATTGACATTGCAATTTTACTATTACCATCAGCACCATTGATATATGTATATGTATATGTATATGTATATATATATATATATATCATTATCGATAATTGACCATTGAATTTTGATTATAGAAAAAAAAAAAAATATATTCATATACCGATCTGAAAGCAACTAATGTTACCAGAAAAGACATTGCAGATTTAACATGCGGCTGCGTAATACGATTGTCGTATGACTATTGCGTGCAATTTCGTTTCCTACAATACAGCACATTAGCGTCGTGTGCAAATTTACGAATTAGTCGAGGCTCCTGAATACACGTCAGAATCCCCACGCATTGTTTATATCTTTATTACTGTATTCTCTATATTTAAACTAAAAGAAAAATATGATAACTTATTGGAAGAAGCAGTGGATCGCGCCTGATTAAGCACGTAAGGTTTCATTATGTGTGGCATTGATGCAAAGGGAAAATTGGTCATGCTTCAAGTTGTTTTTTCTTGTTATATAAAAAAAAAAAATTTATAATCGCGGGGCATTGGGCCCGACAGAGTCAAGTTCTCGGCTGCTGAAAGTGTATTGTGTGCGTGTATTAAAAGCTTCTCGATATTTATAAACAGATTTGACAATAGCTTGAGGATAATCTATTCTTTAATTTTAACTTAACGGACTTTCTTTTTTCAAATAAGTTTAATAATATTTAAGCATACTTGATTATACAATACCGATTCATTTAGAAATACTTACGCTATGAATAAAAAAATTTGAAGTCTTTTTGTTTCTTTGTAGCTGTATAATGGACTATTGTACATAAAAAAAAATATCTATATATATGTATATGTTTCGCTTTTGAAATATATATAAAAGAAATTCCGTTCTTATAAAAATAAAATAGTTCATGAAATCCAGCGCATAATTTATAAAATAAAGTAAAAAAATTCTAAATCTTTTTTTTGTCAATAGCTTCAAATTTATATGTCGTTAAGATTATTATTGTTATATACGCTGTTAAACCAATATATTTACTAAAATCTTGAAAATGACAACATTTGCAGGCAGAAGAACGTGAGAAATTGATTATATTCTATTGGTTTTAACGACTTTGAAATTGAAAAAATTCCTAAATACTCCATACGAATTATCGTTAAATATAGTTTTCTTGTGAAACGGCTTCTCTTATTTAAAGCGCGCGGATTCCGTTGAGTCACGACGAATTCATAAATATATAATTGTCATTATTTCCAAACTAATGTCAAAATATATCGAAGTTTTATGTATCGTCTGCGGCCACGAAAAAGGAAATAAATATACTTTCAGCGAGGCAGAGCTTGGACGATCGTCGACAAGATTATTGATATATTTAATATAATGGGTGTGCGCCACTCGTTGGCTCAAGACTTTACTTATACACCTGTCGCGTCTTCACAAAACACTACACGAAATTACACTTAAAGAAAATTTAACCTCTTAACGAATGTAATACGAAATAAAAGGAAAGAAAATTAGAAAAAAACAAGAAAAGTTAAGTAAATTAAATAATTATTGTCAAACTTTAAATAAATATTTCATGTACTTAAATACCGAAGCAGCATACGATTACAATAGTCTTTCATTATTATTGTTATATATTATAAAGCAAAACTGTCCTTTTATATATATACACATATTGTAGAACTACTTTGCAATAAAGTTCCGAAACAGTTAAAGATAAAATCTTCCGAATCTCGATAACTTCTTAAAAATGCTTCTTTCTATCGAATTATTGTAGTTGATTTTAAAAAGTGCGATCGAACACGTTAAGCGGTTAAACGAGCGTTTCTACACGAGAAGGGAGTGTGATAGGATGGGAGATAAAAGAGAGATGGGAAGAAGAAGAAGTAGAAGAAGAAGAAGAAGAGGAGGAGGAGGTGGAGGAGGAGGTGGAAGAAGAAAACCAAGTAATAAAACGAATAGCTGGCTTTGCATTTGGTTCGAAATTACATGCATCGAAGGGTCGATAAGGAGGTGAATCGATAAACACTAAGTGAGAATGACAGCGAGGATGTCAACGAGACCAAATTTTATGTGGACATCGACGAGCAAACAGGACGAGTTTCCGTTCTACACTCATTGTTTGGCCTAACTACTGTTGTTTCACACCTATCGACATTCGGTACAGGTGTAACAATTTTACCGTATTGATGGATATTCATATAAAATATTAAAGATATTACGAGACGATAGAGCCGTCGCAATGTCGGCATCTCATTGGCAATTGATTTGCAAAGACGTATAGGTAGCGCGGAGGGGGGAGGGGGAGGGGAGGTGGGGAGGGGGAGGAAATTCCTTTGGCCGTGCTCGTCGCGACACGAGATTTTTCGAGAGGCGAGCGCGAGTCGAGTGAGAGGCGGACGTAATTGGATTAATTGGACAAAAACGTAAGCGCGAGCTCCCTCATGCACTCAACCGAAGTCAACTGAACTTCAAAACTATACACACTTGCAAGGATTGGGAAAGAACACTCTAGAAGTATATAAAAATAAAGAAGCGTAAGCTATAATGTTTTATTATCACGCACATAACATTCGATAAGTAGGTAAGAAAAAACACTTAAAAATTGAGCTTAAAACTTTTAAAGTACTTATACTTCACATTGTTTACGATTTCCATATCATTCACTAGTATAAACGGAGTCTTATATATATATATATAATATATATATATATATATATAATATATATAACGTTGTATTAGCGTCTGTCATTCGGTATGTATTTGAAACTAAGACTTGAAAATTTTCATCTGTCGCTCACAATTTTCTTACTTCGAATATCTATAACAATAATTATACTACTTCAAGTGTTGATAGTTCATCCATACCTGCGTTTCGATATTTTTACATGTTTCTACGGAACATTCTCAATATAAGATTTTAAGGCTACGTCAGGCGAGTAAAAAAATTAAAAGTGTAAATGCGCTGTCATTATTATCTCGTTGTATAGTTGTTACTTTTATATAGCAGATAAACTTTGCGACACTGGTACATAAATATATACTTTGTTTGTTTCTTACTTTCCCAGACACGCTCAAACGGTCCTTTTATATTCGTCATTTTCCTTTCTTTCTCTTTTCATTTTTATATTACTCGAGATATATATCTTATACGAGCATGTGCAATTAGAGTAGCCGCGCATTACCACCACTATTATTATTACTATTATTATTATTTGTTTCGACAGTTGTGGCAGAGCCGATTGCTTACTTAATTATGGCCGCGAATGGATTACCGACGCGACCCACGATTGATAAAACCTTAAGGACCGATTGTTGCGAGCTGCTGGCCTTTATTGTTGACTGTAAATTTATTTCTACCGTTTTAGTCCAATATTTTTTCATTGTACATTTTCGTACAATTTGTTATACAAGCAGTTGAATACGTGATATATATATATATATATATATATATATATATATATATACATATATAACACGAAGCATTCACAAATGTATGAGAGGTAATTTTTTGAGTGACACTTGGGTTAAGTACAAGACGGAATGTGGGCAACGAGGTAGGTGGAAGGGGGAGGGTGAGGAGACCGATTGTTCCTCAAAAAATTGTAGAGCAGATAAAGTACTACGATAAACGGAAAATGAGATAAAATATGCCAAGTGCAAGAGTAATGCCACCCCGTGTAATGTAATATGCTAGGAAGCGACTACTATTGTCTATTCTTTCAGGCAACATCAGGATTTCCGTGCGATTGGCCAATTGCCTCGATATTTTTCTTCCTCGAACTAATCGAGCCGTTTGTGTTTTACTATTTGTCTTTCAAAATAAAATATATAATAATTAAATGGTGTAAGTGAGAAAAAGTCGAGGCTCGTTGTGCAACATGCTGGGATGAAAGCATACGAAGCGCCTGTGTTGCCGCAAACAACAATTGCCAACTAAATTATGAACTTTGTCGGTATTAAATATAAAACTATTAATTATTACAAGCATTATAAATTTATGATAACAATAACGATTGATTACAATTTTGTCCTAATGTTCGAGAAATAAAAATAAATCTCCGTAAAGCTCAATGTCTTATCCATCATTATTCATTCCCTACAATTAATTTACATCAAAATGTCGAAAGCCCTATTATTGCTTATTTTATATAAATGTAAATCTGCATTTCAGTATCAACATTTCATAAGCGTAATGGCAAATGACAAGGTGATGTCTCATCCGTCCCTTTTTTATATACAAACAAACTTATTTCTTGCATTAATTCTATCGAGGCCAATGCAAATGCAATGAATTATAACAAATTACATCTTATATAAATAATATCTTCTTCGCATCGAAACTTAATTTTCAAAATTTTAAACAATGGTACGTCCAATGTTTTAAAAATTACTATATTATATTATATTCTCAACTTTAATAAGGAATCAATTAACATAAATAAAGCATTTATATTTAAAAATGCAAAAACAATCAATAAATTGTAATATTATTACAATTGAAATATATAGGCTTAGAAAATTAGTTATCTTAAATGTTATATTAATAATATTTTAGGCTAATTTTATATTTCATGTTTTGTTTTTGTAATACTTATTGTAGAAAATTATTTATTAAAAATATAGATTAAAAATAACAAACCCATAACTATAACTTAATGTTATTTAAGATAAATTTCTAATGAATAATAATCATATGATAAATAATGTTGAATAATTACAGTAATTAGTAAAATAATTGCAATAGCTTCCAATATGAAAATACAAGATTTAAAATTTATACTAAGATTTGTTTGTATTAAAATGTATTAACGCACACAGAAATATATATATGAGACGATGTATACGTACAATAAACAACAACAACAAATATATATATATATAATATATATTCTAAATATTATCTAATATATTATTATTCTAAAAGTGTATTTAATTTTTGTTCCACTTTAGTATAATTAAAACTTTATGAAACAAGCAATAAATACGAGTTACTCGTGTTTTAATCTTTTACTTACTTTCTATTATTGAACAATAATTGCGGACAACATAAAGTAAAATTCAATTAGTTTATTTTCGTTAAAGAGTAAAAAGGTAAATATGAGTTTATCAAAAAGATAATTTTATCTCCTTTGTGAAACAATTTCTGCGTATCATAATAATAAGTTTTTAATTGCACGGATGATTAAATTATTAAATTTTGTAATTGTTCGTGAATAAATCCTAGTGTGAACTCTCGCCAAGGTGAAGTGGGGGTGAGGCAAACAGTGGAAGAGGAGAGACAGCAGATAGATATTATTAACTGGGGCGTTTTTGTTTTATGAGAAGCAGAAGTCTGCTTTTATTCGGTGATGTATGAAATTATGTTGAACCGTCTCATAGATACGAAGTTGAATGTTGCATATCGTATAGTTGAATTTGAATGTAGTGATAAAATAAATTTTATGTTCTATGTTTCGAAGTTTTATATACGTAATCCTAGCATTAAATTGTAGGCTGAATGTGCTGATACCTGAGTCTTAATTTTCTGACCTAAAACTACTTGGACTTTAGCAATGAATCTTTCAGATGAATAGTACAACTAACGACTTCCAAATGCTCCGTTGATGTCGCAAAACACACAAAAGCACATATTTTAGGGCATCTCCCTTTCCAGAGTATGAATGTAAATGGACTTGCATAGTCAACTCCTGAATGAGTGGAAAGTCTGGCTGGCGTGACTCGTTCAATAGGTAATTGACCCATTAGTTGTTGAGCACGGTTTCCTCTCTGTGTCGAGCATACATTCTAAAGTGTGTGGGTGATCGAGGGATATAATAGATGCCCTATATTACTTGTTTTTATGACCTTTAGATGATTATTAAATGGATCGTTGGTAAGTATTTCCTATATCGATCCCTCTTACTCAAAATATTTTTATTTCATACTTGCTCAACGTCCTGCATTTATACTCAGTACTCTACAGAAAGATCTGGAATTTATTCTTCCCAGATTTTTTAATCCAAGTTTAATCCAAGAGCAATGAAGAAGAGCAGCAAGTAGTATTGAGGAAAGAAAAATCTCACAACTTGCAATGGCCGCAGTGGCTTATATGTCCGTCCACCATAACAATGCTATTACGGCTTCGATGGTTCGTTATAAAGCAAAAAAGATAGCACCACTGAAAGTGACAATCAGGTCTATCATTGCATTGGAGGAGGCATCATAATTTCTTTATCACTTTCGCAACAACGGATCCATTACTGTCCCCAGCATCGCTCGGGGAGGAGAGTTAGACAAGTCTAAGCAACAATTATCCATACTCTGATGTACAACTGCAATTCATTTTTTGGCTTTAGACAGTCTATAAAATTTAGGCCAATTTATATCAAATGCCGGTAACTTTAGAGACAGCTTGTGTATGTTGGCATATCGATATATGATGGATTTCCAGCGATATTCCAGTTCGGTTATGGCAGTTACCAATGGGACGGAACATTGAGCTTCTCGCGTGCTTTTTTCATCTTTTAATTGTAGTTGAGCCGGCCTTGATTTCTTCAAGGGTAGCCAGGGCGGGGCATTGCACCATAATGTATAATTTGTCAATTGCTCCGGTCGCTTTAGATCCTTGCAATCGCATTTAGAACAGCACGGGGCGGTTGCGCGGTGGGGAATTGTAAAAATCTACAGAAATAATTGAATAATTTTTACTATCTTTTGTTCCAAGTGCTTGCTACTATGCGCTATGAGCAGGCATTATAAACATCAATGTTTATAAAGTTTTGCGTTCGCGAGCGTAGTGGACACGGAGGGGTGGAAAGTCGTTTCGACCGAATTTCAAAACAATGAACTTTCTGTGGAGACTCGCGAGATTGCAAGGGAATCACGAACATTAATATAAAAGATCAAAGCCAATGCTTTGGATCTTGATTAAACTGCTATTGCATACGATTGTTTATAATAATGAATATTGATAAAAAAAAAAAAAAACTTTATTCGACGTTTGCTTTATTAAAAGATTATAAAAAGTACTGCAGACATTAAGTGCACATAAGACTATTACTTAAAATATAAACATAAAAATAGTATAAATAAATTAACTTATTTCCAGTTGAAGACAATACGTAAAAGTCATTTTCAAGAACTTCTTTCAAGGATTTTATAGTACAGTAATATCTATTAATACCGAATTATTTATTCATTAGGTTCATTAAAATAAGACTGTGAACAACTTTGTACATAATTATAATTAACTTATATCGACTTAAACGTTTATTAAAATTAGCTTTGCAAGATAATTTATTTTATATCGCAATTTTACCAAGTTTTAAATTCAAAATTGGCATTAACATAATTTCACAATTTTTTATTTAATACAAGAGCTGGTTTTGTGTTATTCCTTATTTACTAATTTATTATACTTATACTATTACATTATGATCATTCATTATTGCAATGTATACTTGTACTATAATAGTGTAAAATTTTTTATTCTATATTGAACGAGATCAAATATGATAAACTGTATTCGTCTGAAATTACTATGAATTCTTTAAAAGACATTTCATAAATTTAGCCTAATTATATTCTTTAGAATGCTAAAAATAATAAGATTATATTTCTTTTTCATGTGAAATTACATTTCTTTAAACATCATATATTTAACATATATTTAATCATCATATAAATTATATATGAATAAATTCATATAATACAAAATAAATATCTAATAGAAATAAACTATTCAAAATATTTATAAGTGTTTATTTTATTAAAATTTTTTAAAAATAATTTTATTAATACGATTTTATTAATAATACAGAACTTTTTTCTATTTCTTGCCAATTTGAGTTTAAATTTATCAAATATTTTTAAGACTTATAACTTCGTTAAATTTTTGGTGTTATTATTTGATAATTATTGTTTGGAAATATCTACAAATATGTATAAAAATAATAATTTAAATGTATATTTATAATGTAAAAAGTTGCTTCATCGTTAAACTGAAATTATATAAAGTTCTGTTTTATGTGACACTAATCTCTAAATATAATCTTCTTTATTATAATTATAATAATTATTTGAATTGAACGATCTAATTATTCTTACAATATGAATAATTACAATACAAATAATTACAATACGAACTAATGGAATTAAACAGCTTTATGAAAAATTTAATTATTGACGTAATATTCATTATTATTATTATTATTTTCTTTTTAAAGTTATAAGGAAATTAAAACTCATAATGAAAAATCAAATAAAATAGTGAGCTTAATAAAAAATTGTCTTAAATTTGAATAAAATAATTTATAATTATTTTTGTGCGCAATAATCAATAAATTTTTATTTTTATTAACTTAAATATTTAGTTATTAAATAATGATATATTAATAAATACTCGATTATAATAACTTTACGACTCTGTGGCATATTCATTTTAAACTATAAGTGCTAAATATTAATTTTATTATTAGCTGACTCATAAGTATGACTACAAGCAATGAAATATAATAATTATCAGCTTTCTTTCGTTAAATTATAAAATTAAATTCTAAAATTAAATTATGAAAATCATAAAATTGTTTTTATTTCGCACATATTGAATAATAAAAAATACTGATTTGTACATATATATATATACTATGATATGAATATTTTCAAATATATATAAGGATATAAATAATTTTAATGTATATGAACCGATTAATAAATTGTTTCTGAAATTTTAAAACATCTTTACACTGAAGTTCAATATCTAGTTCAGCTAATAATTATTTGATATTAAGTTTTCATACCGGATTACAATTGGTCAAAGAATAAAAACTTAACATTAAAAATAAATAAAAAAATAAAACGTAACATTAAACTTAAGCATTACGAATTATAAGGATAAATTATTTATAAGTTAATGACAACAATAATATGCAGAGAATATTAGAAAGAAATATTATCAATAATAATACTATGACGGTTAAATCTATAAAAATATAAAATAATGTGTAATAAATGATATATTAAAAAAATATTATAGATTTCAAATATTTATTATTATTAATAAATATATTAGTTGATATTGAAAACATGGAATATTGCTTGTTTGTCTCACAGTTCAGGATATAATCATCAAATAATTAATAATGAAATCAGAATAAATTGTTCCATTGTTAAATTAAATAAAGTTGAAACTCAACGTAGAATAATTTTTAATAAACTTCTAAAATTTAAATCAATTGTTGCTTTAACGCTTCGCAATAATTAATAATGTTTAAGTAGTTACGCTTCGGTATGTGAAAAGAAATTATATTTTATAATATCAGCTTTTAATTGTAATTAACATATTATTATTTGAAGTTAATAATAAGTTTTGTCTATAAGCCGGCATCGCGTAATCGTAGTTTTTTTTTTTTTTTTATTTTTAAATAATCATAAGAAGAAGTGAGAAAAACAACCAAGCAATAAAATATTTGAAAACAGAAGTTATTTCAGTACTCTTGGACCGTACTAAAGGAAAATTAAAATAAAAAATAAATAAATGTCATCGGCTTTACCGATTAAGCCACTACCTCTTCGCCACAACACTTCCTGTCTTTGTCTTTAACCTCGTGACGTCTGCAGTTGTTGCACAGTGCACTAACAATGTACATTTAATTGTACATTCGTACACAATTGAAGTCCACGCGCAATGTAGCATTTGATTTTTGTGTTTTAGCCACTTTTGCTAGCGAATAATTTTATTTTAGCTTTTAGTTCATTCATTATTCAGCGGCAAAGATGATAGATGTAACAGTTTTGAAGATCCTGACTCTCAACTGCTGGTAAGCACAAAAGAGGTTACTTCTAACGGAATTTTGCTTCTTTGCACCAACAATCATTATCGTTACATTAGATAATATCTTAAATGATCGGGGCATTGTGCATGAATTATAACTAAATTAAGCTATTATATGCCAGTAATTTGCACTTTTTGTATTTAGGGGAATTCCATACGTGTCCAAAAATCGCACTAATCGAATAAATGCAATTGCTGATAGGCTTATAGATGAACACTATGATCTTGTTTGCCTACAAGAAATTTGGTCCGTTAATGATTTTCAATTAATTAAAACAAAAGTTCAAGAGAAACTGCCGTATTCACACTATTTTTTCAGGTATTTAAGCAATTAAGAACATTACTTTGATGCAATAGATAATTATTCATAATTATACTGTATGCTTTAATTTGAAAATCCAAAGATAAAATTAATATACAGAAGATTAACATAATATTATTATTATATTTACCTTCGATTCAATGTAATAATAAATAGCTACATTTTGGTATATATTGGTATATATGAAATTCCTTTTTAAACAATGAAATTTCTATTTCCTACTTAGATCATAAATATTATCAACAAAGTTAGTATTAACAAATTTGACTTTTACTTGTGCCATTTAATAAAAAAAATTAATTAAAAAATTAAAAAATCTTTAAATTTTCAAAGCCTTTGTTTATTTTTCTATTATTCGATATGCGAGTAATATGGTACTGTAAGTTATTTAAATTTTAATGGCAAAAAGTTTAGAATTATAATCTTAATATTTAAAAGTGGATAATATCAATTTAGTTATTATGATATGAAAAACTATTCAATAGAATAATAAGTAAATCTAATAACTAATCATCCACTGTTTTGAATAATAATACGATGACATAAAAAGGAATGAATTTAAAACTTGAACTTCAATATACAAATAGTTTGCAATAATAAGATCACATTGATATAATGCTAATATAATCAGTTCGTGGCTTCTCTGATTGTAACATTCAAATTTATTACACAATCATCATAAAAATATGTCATTGCTTTACTAAAACTTTTATGGGAAGTTTGATATAATAATTGTATTGTTAATTTCACAATATTTGCTATTTCATTTGAAAATTGCATTTTCTACAATACTATAATAAATTTGTAATTAATATTTTCATTAATATTATGTTTGATTTTATTTTTAGTGGTGTAGTTGGATCAGGTATTTGTATATTTTCCAGATATTTAATTTTAGATGTGATGTTTCATAAATGGCCTCTCAATGGCTATGTTCATAAAATTCATCATGGCGATTGGTTTGGTGGTAAAGGTGTTGGTTTATGTAAAATAAAAATTCAAGATATTAATATCAACATTTACGTTGCACACGTATGCCTTTTTTTTATTAAGAAATTTTATTAAACACCTTTTATATAACATTCGTTTATTTATGACGTACGCATATTTTAGTTACATGCAGAATACTCCAGAGAAAATGATGAATATGCTGCTCATCGAGTTATGCAGGCTTTTGATACTGCACAATTTATTAGAATGACTAAAGGCGGTGCGGATGCTGTGATATTAGGTGGTGATCTTAATACCGAGCCGCAAGATTTGGCTTATCAAATTATTTGTGGTATTGGTGGCTTAATAGATGCATGCTCTAAGAATTTTACTCATTTAGGGACTAATGAATGTGCCAATAATAGTTATACGAATACGAGAGTAGCTAGAAAATTGCCACAAGGTAAACGCATTGATCATATTTTGTATATTGGTTCCAGACAATGCAAGGTAAGTGAACTAGTTAAAAGTTAATTTCATCATTATTTTACATTATGAATTAAAAAAAAACATTCATTTCACAGATTGAAGCATATGATTATATGCATCCTTTTCCTACGAGAATTCCAAATATGAATATTAGTTACTCCGATCATGAAGCAATTACGACCTCTTTTAAATTGACAAAAGGTAAAGCAGCACTTTATTTAATATAAAAATATTATTTATATAATATGCAATATGATAATGTGTTTAGAAGTGTGTTTAATAGAGTGTGTGAAATTTGTTTCAATAGGTTCTCAAAGTGAAAATATTAATGTTGATATGAAAGAAGCTTTAAAGGAAGCAATCAGTATTTGCGAAGCAGCTTTAGTTAATGTTAGAAGACAGCGAATACATTATTTATTAATCAGCTTTATTCTAGTGATTCCATTGACGTGGTCAATGGGTATGGATTACTTAATAACTAATTTTGAAATCAGTATTGGTTTCAATTTGTTACGACTCTTTCTAACAGCAATACTATGCTATGCTTTATTTATGAGTTCCATATGGAATAATCTTGAACAAAATGCCTTGAAAGCATGGTGTTCTACAATGGAACTTCATCTAATGAAATCAAATGACAGTGATGAAAATGATATATAGAAGTTTTTTTTGCATTTTTCGATCGATTTAATCTTAATAAATTAAAATATTTTTGATATTTTATCTCAACTAGTAATTTATACATCGCTATTAAATTATTTCTTGAATATTAAACTTCAATTTATAATTTTTATTGATTAAAAGTAATGTTTTATATACTTTGTGATATTACGATAAAATAAATGAAAATTAATCTATTAATTATGAAGGAAATAATTAAATAAACTTTATTTTAGTAGAAAAGTATATTGACTTCTGTAAATTTTATACAAAATTATCAAATATTTATTTTTATAAGTCTTAAATATTAAACAGGCTGCAAATGCTTTAATATTAAAAATTATAATATTCAGTAATATATATAATACATTGTTAGACTGCCAGTTGGCGAATCGGCTAGAACGTAAGTTTTAGTATAATTACTTGTCCCACTGTGGCAGTTAATGGTTCCACCTCGATGAACTTTGACCAATTCCTAGAGCAATCATCAGCGTCGCGAGGTAGACATCGCTCGGCGCGAACAGCAAAGCAGGATCAACCGATGCTTTTAGGAAATGGATTGGCCAGCGTGTATTAGAGGACTATAAATTAATTTATATAAAATATAAAGTACAGCATTGATATATAGTAAATAGTAAGTACTGTCGGAAAATTGTAAATTAATTTATATAAAATATAAAGTACAGCATTAATAAATAGTAAATAGAAAGTACTGTCAGAAAATTGTAAATTAGAAGAGAATTTAGCGCTATGGTGAGCCCTGTAGTCCTCTACTACACGCTGGCCAATTCGTTTCCTAAAAGCATCGGTTGATCCTGCTTTGCTGTTCGCGCCACGCCATGTCTACCTTGTGATGCTGATGATTGCTCAAGGAATTGGTCGAAGTGCATCGAGGTGGAGCACTTATATATATATATATATAAATCAAATTTCTAGTAGCCATTTATATTTTTGTAAAATATACACTCTTAAAGTATACTCATAAATTTTAAAGATGAAATTAAATGTACTCATTTTTTTTTAACTATCCTTAGAATTGCGAAAAATTTTATGACATAATCTATATTCAATTCATCAAAACTTAATTTATATATAAGTAGCTGTAACCACAGCTTATATGATTAATTTGCTTCTATTAAATTAATAAAAGTCAAACGCTATGTACTTGAATTCTTTCATTTTAAATATTTAACTATTTCATATATCTATAAAGACGTTGATATGTATTAATAACAGAACAGAGAAAAAATTTTAATGGACCTTCCGCCATAATTAAGTAAAAAAAAAAAATAATACTTATTATATATAATGCTTATAAATAGTCAAATACTGTAATTTCTTAAAAGTATAAACAAATTTACAAATCATAAAAATTTTTAAATGTTCAAAAAAAGTTACTAATTTTTTTAATATTATCTTTATAAATATATAGTATTTATGTATATATCTTATACTCTCAGTATTATGTACATTTATGAATTTATCAAAACTACAATTATGTTGAGAAAACACATTTTTGCAATTTTGATAACTTTGAAAAATAAGAACATTAATTAATCAAATTACTTTATATATTTTATATTTACAATTATCAATAAATATATTTTTTACGTCTGACAATATTACTTTATTTTTATTGCAAAACTTAATCTTATTTAATGAAATAAAACATATGAAAACATTTATTTGTGCTTGTAGTATTTGAATTATTTGTTAGAAATATCGACAATATAAATAATTTTTTTTCGCTTAATTTTCATAAAATTATTACATTAAAAAAACATAATGATAGTTTATATTAAAATTGTCATAGTTATAATATATATATATTTTTAAATGGTCAATGTTTCAATATTTGGATAAGTTTTGCGACAGGAAACTGCTTTTTTTAATATATAAATGTCTTATATTAAAAATAATTAAGTACATTAATGTGTTACGAAATAATCGTTTTAATCAAATGTTTTATGCAACAATTAATTACATTAACAAATTTCCGATCAATTGACCTAGATATTTTAATTGTACAAGAATTTGAAAATGTAATGAACAAAATTTAAAAGAGATTTTCAATATTAACGAAAATAATTAAATAATAGTTTTTGAGATGAAAAATTCCGTTTTTTCGCATTTTTCAGTGGAATTTTATTGCCAATCACTTATTACCCGTGAGTCAGAGTATTACTTATGGCGCATGCGCATTAACTAATGATAAATTTGTAAGCCAGGATCATATTTATTTATATATTATATATAGGAAGCAATTGTAACAATTTAGTAGAAAAATCATATTCCATCGTTTTTAAATATTTTGTAAGTAAAAATTTACAATCATGTTTAATTTCTTTTTCAATGAAATATGAAAGTTTCCGTATATCAAACATGATATCATCTATTAATTATATTTTTTCTCTAATGTTGAATCAAATTTCAATTCTTTGATATTAATGTGATAATTAAATCGAGGAGATAAATTATGCTGTCAACTCTGAGAATTTTATTTTTCCTTTCTATATTTAATATTCGTGAATTTTTTTTCAAGGAACCTAACCTCCGTTAATAATCAAATGATTCATTGTTTTCTTTGTATCCTTTTATTTTTATAGAACATGTCTGTCACTCAAGATCGTACAGAGCTTCACGAGGAAATAAAATTATATAAAAATGCCAGAGAACGTGAAAAGTATGATAATCAAGCGGATTTATACGCTGTTGTAAATACTTTGCAACATTTGGAAAAAGCTTACATCAGAGATTGTGTTACGCCTAAAGAATATACAGCAGCGTGCAGCAAATTGTTAGTGCAATATCGAGCTGCTTTTAAGCAAGTAAGACAAATGCTTATGGAAAAATTGAAATCATGCTTTGAAAGTAAAATAAATATATTTTTTTAATAGGTTCAAAGCGATCAATTTCCTACGATTGATGCTTTTGCCAGAGCATTTCGACTTGACTGCCCGGCTGCACTTGAACGAATTAAAGAAGATCGACCTATAACTATCAAGGATGACAAAGGAAATACTTCCAAATGTATCGCTGATATTGTTTCACTTTTTATTACAATTATGGACAAATTGCGCCTGGAAATTAAAGCTATGGATCAACTTCATCCTGATCTTAGAGATTTAATGGATACAATGAATAGACTTAGTATATTGCCAAGTGACTTTGATGGAAAACAAAAGGTCACAGAATGGCTTCAGACCTTAAATAATATGTCAGCATCTGATGAACTATCAGATAATCAAGTTAGGCAATTAATATTTGATTTAGAAACATCTTACAATGCTTTTAACAAAGTTCTTCACAATTCTTAATTCACAAAAATACGAAATTTTTACATTATATCTAAAGATACAAGGTTTCTAATACTTTGTAGTTCCTGAAAATTATTAGAAACTCATAGGTAACATAAATTCTAGTATTTCTTTATTTAAATTTTGTAATTAATTTAATGATATCTGAAGATAATTTATATATCAAATTATTACTTATTTTACTACTATATATATATATATATATTTTTTTTTTTTTGGTATTTATGAGATTCAATTAATTTTATATTAAAGTATATCTCTAGTTTATACATTATAATAGCTATTTTTTGTCATACCAATCAAAGTTTTGCCATATATTTTATAATTTGACAAAAGAGAAAAGCTGTTAGTATATATATATATAGCTTGCATAGTGTGGGTGCCTTTTTGATATTGGTATAATTGTTATACAAAAATAACTTTTTTTCAAAACTATATTTCTAAAATTTCATAGTATTTGGAAGAGAATGTTCAGCAATTATATATGAAACAAATAACTTTTTAAATAAAAATTAAAAAAATTTTAAACCAATAATATTAATCTAAATAATAAATTATTAAGCAAATTTTTATTGAAACCGTTTATTTATGCTGAATTTATAATCTAGACTTTGAAAACTTTTGAATTATAGCTTTTGAAATATAGATTGTTTATATGTACCTAATGATAGCATAGTATAATTTATACAATTAGCTATTAAAATACATTGAATAATATTTTCATATTCAATATTTTCATAGGCATATGAAATTACAATAATTGTTATATACTTTTATTGTATTAGATATGAATATTACATTTATTAATCTATTCCTGTTCCACTTGTATAATCATACTAGTTCTGAGAATGGATTGTATGTGACTATTTAAGATTAAAATTAAAGTTTAATATTTTAATGAGTTGTCAATCGCATCGAAGAACTCTATTATAAAAAAAAATTACAAAGGAATATTACTCAGCTTTAATACTGAAATCTTAATAATTATAAGCGAGATTAACAAATTTTATTAGGTATATGTATTGTAACGATACTACGATAAATTTATAAAGTATCCAATGAACTAATATTAAAGGATTTTTTCCTTTTTTGTGATAAATAATAAGAAGTATTCGATAATCTTCAAAATTTGAAATGACATGTGTTAAATAACGAATGAATAATTTTTTATAGAATTATATTATATGAAAAACGCCCCTGCTGCTTAATATAGGCATTAGTAAAAACAAAATGTGTTATTAATTTGAAAGCAAACTATAGTTTAAAAGTATTAGCTTCAGAATTACTTTTCTATTTCTTGTTAATTATATTGTCAAATAATTATAATATTTGGTGATTTCAAAATAATTTTATTTTGAAATAAAAATAAGCGATGAATAAATTATAGAACAATTATTGAATAAGATTGAACCGCCGCCTTTTTAATGGGAAAAGCCTGTCTTTTCAAATATTACTTATTGTAAACTATAGAATAAAAAGTATTGAACATGTTTTTCAATTGTATTTTGAAATTATTTCCAAGCATCTGTGTGAATAAACTTTCATTACGTTATAAAATATTCTATATAAAAAGTCATTCTTTTATAATATATGAGATATAACAGTTGCATGACTGTATTGTTTGATGTATTTATTTTAACAATAACTATATAAAAGGTAGAATTTAAACCAAAACTTTATCATTGAATTACGTTGAATCGTAAGTAATTTGATTTTTAATTGATAATTTAATAACAATAGTTGCTCTTTAAAACAATTGAGACCTTTGGGATTAATATTTAAAAGTATTTGTACTTTTAAATATTTGTTAGTTAAATTTTTACTGTTTAACACCATATTTATATTTATATTAAATATGTATTATTAAAATTGATTTTCTATGATATTTGTATGGTATATTTTAAAAAATTTGTTCTGCAAAAACATATGCAGTATATTTTTCTGATTCACGATACATCTTTAGATATTTTATATAAATAAATAATATCAACCTGTTATTTTCCTTCCACTAAGATTGGACTTTTTTCTCATTCTTTCTTCATCTTTTAGAATTTCTTTCCAATTAGTATTGCGAAATTCCGTCTCGTACTTTCCTAAATGTACACCGTTTATATCACAGCAATATAAGGAGGAGTGATCTCATCTTGAAGGAGATTTTGAAATTCTTCCTTGTTCTCTCAAAATAAGAGATCTAACGGCTGTTGTCATCTTGCGAAAGCTTAAAAGATTCCATAGAATTAATAAATCGAGGCTCGTGTCAATAAGCACAGAAACTTTCAGGACCTCCCGAGAATTGCGTAAGATCGTAATTTAATACCAAATACCTCACATTCGCACAAAAAAGCAAAGAGATGAGGCCTTATATCAGGATTTTTTACCAGCTAATAATTCTATTGATTACATCCAATTTATAATAAGGATTCCGTGGCATTCCTCAGTTGAAAATGTTATTGTTATTGTATCCTGACATATCGCCTGCTATGTCATGATTTTTGTATTAAAAAAAAAGTTTGTAAATGCATTGACACTTCAATAATATGATTGAAAATATTATTAAAAAAAAAATACTCGGTGATCCCTTACGTTCTCGTACAGGACATTCAGATCAACTGAATTAAATTATTTTTATTTAATGAGAATTTAATTTAATCTAATTAATACACCGTGTTAAAAGGTGAAAATTTTGTATTACAATAAAATTTATTTATCTAACTGAAATTAATACTGGATACATAAAGAATTAGTATATTGTTCGTGACTGCTTATTCATTTTTATGTTTTATTCTAAAAAATCTTTTTTAATAATTTCATTGTAAAATTTAAAGCAATCTTTACCTTGATTCTTCTTTTTAAATAATGTCAAACAGCCACGGTGAATAATAATTATGAATTTAATTTATCGCAATTGCAAGCATGTGTATAGTGTGAAATCTCCCCAATTCGGTGGCGGGGGGGTGGGGGGCAGATAGTGGAAGGGGAACGGTACCGGGGGTAGTAAAAAGCTGTGTCAGTGATGTTTTGAATATAACTGTATATTGCCTTTATTAAAAATATAAATGGAATGTATATAAATATATATATCTGTATATTGCCTTGCTCATAATAATGAGTGAAATTATGATTTATAGAAAATATGATGCTGTCGTTTTCTAAGAGCTGAATGTTTCTATGAATAATCACATTTGACTCTTTTAAGACACAAGATACTTTTGCCAGCCGTGAAATAGGCTTTGTTAAGGACAAAGGATTCGCTGCACCTGTGATGTGCAGTTTGCCAGCATAAGTAAATACTGCAGTAATGCTTGAATGTGTGTGGAGGGTGCTGAATGTTGAGCCGGCGGTCAATTGTAAGATGACTGCTATCCCGCAGGATGCCACGAAGCTGCTGGTCGTATTGCTTTGGTATTGCTTGAAGCTTGCAGATCGGTTTCTTGGAGTTCAGCAGCCACGTAAAGTTGCACCGATAGGCCTCACTAACTTAATCTCGAAGTTCAGCTGCACAAGATCTCTTCGGAGTCTGCCTCCTTGTGCCGTAAGGTATAGAGATCGGCTTCTGGTGGTTCGGAACCGATGGTCTGTTAAATCGCTGACAGACTAACTTATACTTGATGATTAGTTGCATAACGATTCTTAGATCGAACGCTTCACTGATTTGGGAAGATTTGATTGTCATTGGATTCCAGCCTTGTCTTTTTCTTAGAGATACTTTTTTTAGAGAGCCCCGAGTATTAGATTCAAAAGTTCAAGAATTCTAATTCTATAATTCAAAGTTGTCAGCCTGCAATGGCTCGTGCGGTCTATTTTATTGACATCAGTCCTGTTCGGGAATTAAGCCCGAGAAAATAGCATTAGATTTCAATACGTTTAAAATAAACACCATTTTACAGCATTACCCACGCCACCTTCACCTCTGTTTTATTCTACCCTGCCATCTCTCTACCTCCTCCATCTGTCCTCCATCCATTTGTTCGTAATCATTAAAATTATGATGGTTAATAGCGTAGTTTATTCTAAGCGCGCATCCTAGATAGAAATCAGCCATTCGGTCATCAGCAGGATCCCGTCTTTCACAGTTCATCCCGGAGACTCCATCGTGGACTTGGAGGTGAATCAAAGAATCTGAAGATGTCCGGCGATACATTGATAGTTATTCGGTGAATAGTCGCTTCGTGCCTGAGGTATGGGACGTAAGGCGTTTTTCTCGACGCCCAGGCGACTAATTGCATTTTCGAGGGTAATCATAGACTGCCTAGTTATGCTTTTCAAAGTGAAATGCTCATCGTACATGACTATAAGCATCGCGGATAAAGAAGCAAAAGCCCGCATTTCGAGAGCATCGCCTCGTCGTGGGTGAAACGTGGTCGGAGCAGCCCTGGGACAAGCCTATTGAATAACAAGGATTAAGGACGGAATAGCCGTCCAGCCTAGATAAACTTTTAATCTCGGTCCGACGGACTTGATTATGCAAGTTGATCAACGGCTCCCGGCGATTCGCCT
The DNA here is from genome assembly GCA_030522565.1 of Ceratosolen corneri. NCBI lineage: Eukaryota > Metazoa > Arthropoda > Insecta > Hymenoptera > Agaonidae > Ceratosolen > Ceratosolen corneri. The sequence goes on from JAPYYT010001017.1 coordinate 23,211, forward strand.
ACCGGAAACACGTTAAATTCTCTTGATTCGTCGTGTTCAGGATCGCTCGATCCGACGTCACACCCCAGTCTTATAATGAGCACTCCTGATGTTGCTAGTATGTTGACAGCCTTCGGAGGAGAAATCCACCCCTTCCAAAGCTGCACCGGAAGCACGCGATTATTTTTATTACAGCATATTATTCGCTTAAATATAGAGATTTCTATTTGTCTGGAGAGTTTCGAAGGCGAAAGAGAGGGGAGGTCAGATATGCAGTAATCAACGTGCTTATAAATATATATATATAAGAGTCCTTAATTTGGATGTTGATATGTAAATACGATCAGTATTTACACGGTTTTGTCTATTATAATATATTGGCACTAGACACAGTTCCTTAACAGAAAAATATTCACTGAGAGAGTTCCGATGACGAACGGAATCTCGGATACGTTCAATGTACGATAGATGGCGCTACGTGGCTGAATTAATAAAGGTTCTTTGATTTACATTAAAAACATAAATTCATCGTTTGTTATTTTTCAGATTTTTAATGTTTCTATGATAATAATTAAGATTTTTATAAATAATCATAAATATTATTTCTTAATGCTGGGAAAAAAGTGTGTATTTTATTTAGTGTTTTATTAATCGTGGAAACAATAATTTTGATTGCTTTTTTTCTACTGAAATTTCAGTAAATGAAGTAAGCTAATTTAAATATATGATAAGTAAATTTCATAAACAACAAAGGTATTATTAATAAGTGAACTTGAATTTGTTGATAAAATTAAACGAGTGGAATTAAAAATTAATTTTTTATTCAATTTTTATTTATAATATTTAATTTAAAAATTTAATAATATGCATTTAATTTCGCATTTTAGAAAGTACGTATTAAAGGAAATCAATAACTATTAGGTTTAATATATCGCAAATAAATGACTAATTTTAAAATTGTACATTTGGATACTGGCAACCTTTCCAAGTACATTTGAATCGTAAACATTTAATTTCACATGAGTTTATTATAAAGCTTAGGAATATTCTATATGGATGTACTTATTGGATAATAGACTCCCTTATCGTATACAGAAATATTCAGTTTGACCATAACTATTTTACTTCTCCAGTCCTGATAATTCAGAACGACAACATGGCTTGGCAGTTTCCAACTTTCTATTTCATTTCCAAAATTATTTTTTCTCTTTATTTTGATCTTTCATCAAAATTCCTTTTTAGATTTAAAAGAAAGCTTCACGTATTAAAAATTATTGTTTACGAGCTGCAACTAGACATTTCAAATAATTGTATTAAATATTTATTTTAGTACGTTAATAATAAATATCTATATATATATGGATTATTAAATTGGAGAAAGATTGTTATTTCTTACAATTTTTTCAAGTTATTTGAAGAAAAAAAATGTATTCTTATTGAAAGTATGAGCAATCGTATAATAAATTTAAATTAACGATTAATACAATTATGTAAGCACAGATATTTATAATTCATTGTGAATTAATGAGAGAAAGTATTTTCATTAAAAAATATGACAATGAAATGTATTTATACATTTACTCATCTATAAAAAATGCAGGTTTTTTATGTTATTAAAACTTTTTATAAAATTGTTCCAAATTTTAAAAACGTGTGAACTAATTTAGTGAAATGTTTATTCCAATTATGAATTGCCATTAAGTCTAGTTCTTAAAATATAAAATAATTTTTTGAAATTTTAAGGAAATTTTAAACTCAACCAATTTACAAATGTATAATAAATATCGTCGTAAGAATATTATTAAAAAATTACATAATAAAGTACCTAAATTATTTAGCTGAATATATTATTATAAAATAAATTTTGATTACTTTAATTTAAATATAGTCTAATGAATTCTATAATATAAATGAAAAGCGAATGGATTAAAAATTTAATAATTTAATAATTTACAATCTATAGATATTTACGTTACGCATAAAGTGACAGAGTAATGTCAATCAGTAGCTTCAAGTAATTTGATACCGAATCAACTGCGATACACGAAGTTAGCCTTGGGAATATTGATTGTATCAATTACAATCATAATAAAAGTCATAAAAACAGTAATAATGTTTATTATTTTTATTTTACCTATCACGCCTATCTTAATTAATATTTCATATCGATTAAATTACTTCTAAAAACGTGTTTGATTATTAAATTTTCATCTAATGTTTGAAAACACATGTGCTTACGAGCGCTGAATATTTAACTGCACATTTGTCAAATACTGTAGATATTATTTTTTCTAGCTAATTTTGCATTACTTAATTTGAAACACATTAATCTAGCTATTCTAATTTAATACTAATTTTTCGCTAAATCACGTCGAACAATAAAAACAGATGTTTGCTTATTATAACATTTATATTATTTTTAAGATTCAGTCGTTACATTTAATTATATTCAAAATATGTTTATTTCAATATTTGTGCAGACAATTTAATTGATTTCCTATCCTAATAGTTTTCTTCTCTTTTTCTTTCTTTTCAATATAAAAGACTAACATTTTTTCTATTTTAAGATTAATTTAATGAAGATTTATTAGTGCGTTCATGTCAGTATAAATGAATGTAATAAATTACGTAAAGCTTGTAATAATTTACGAGGCGAATTTATGAAAATATTAAATTTTTTAATTTAATACTCGATTTTAGCAATATAATAATTATGTGAATTGTTTGAAAGAAAAAAGTGCGCTTCGTGCATAACTATAATAAGCAATTTGTGCAATTAAATAAAATTATTAAATAAAATTGTAATTTTAATATAAAATTGAAATAGTATATTTGATTGAATTTTTTTATACGTATTACTGCGTAGTTGCGTAATCCAATGTATTCCCTCGACTTTAATTATAAACATTAAATAATTGATATTATGACAATGTTTTCAATTTTGTATTCATTTGAATTTCATTTCAAGTGAGACCATAATCATATAATATAGTCTATGCTCTCTTCCTCCATGCCTTCTTTTTGCTCTTAAATTATCGCGCGCTCTCTCTCTCTCTCCCTTTACTTTGCTCCTAAATTAAGACCCCTAATGGTCCTCTATCTTGAGATAGTCAATCTTCCGCTTGATTCATCTCTCCCTTTATCAACAGAGCCGTAAAATTCTCTCCAAGAAATCTTTTTTGCAGCTTCAACACAGTTGTTCACTTCTGTAGGATGTTTGTCTATGTTTACAAGAGCGTAACGATCGCAAAACAAGATTTTTTTTTATCCAAAGATCCCACTGAGTTTTTCAACTTGGCCTCCTTCCCCACTGGCTTGGGCATCCTCATCGATCCCATGTGGAGAAGCTCCATGCTCCACGGTCGTCAGATTTTGTCGTTTATTTTGTCCCATTGTCACTCTGAATACGGCGCAGTGACTTGACCTGAGCTGCGCTTCATTGTTGCGCTTCTCAAAACTGCATTTGCTTACCAATTCCTCGCACTCCGCTATTCTGCTTTTCATTATGAATCCCTTTTCTTTTGTTTTCTGGGCGCTTACTTACAATTGCGCTTTCACCAGCAGCATCGCCTACGCCAACGCCAAGGTTGTCTCTGCATTCCTCGTCACATCTTCTTCGACGCAATTATCGCTCGGTCGATCTCTTTTCGGAAGCTTACGATTTCCGTGACTAAAATCGTGCCTTTAAAAATTCTCTTGCCGCATCGAGAGGAGGGCCCGCCCCAATGCCTGCAATGCACGGCTTGCCCTTCTTAATCTCTCTCTCGATATTTTATTTCGTACTTTCGAGCTCCTCCCCACCCCCTCCCCCCACCCTCCAGTGAATCAACGAAAGCGTACTTTTGTTCCAATAACTGCAACAGTTTCTTCTGCTGCACAATATACAGGCTCTCCTTGACCTAAGCCTCGTCGCGGGTGAATGCCTCCGACTCCTCCGGAATACTTGGGATTGCGTTCGGCGCTTTTTTCGAACTCGCGCCTTATCTTATTACACTTGGGCTCAAATTCTTGGCTGCTTGCTGTAGGTAAGGCAAGCCCCTTATCAATGAAGACTATCTCTTGGCCAACTCGTGTTAAAAGTGTTTCTAATTGGCATTAGCATAAGTATTCGCCGAGTCGTTCAGTTACAGCGATGGCGTTAGTTGTCCCGAATATTTCAATGCCTTTCATCAATGGCTGCCACGACTTAAACAATGATTTTAATACTCATTCCATTGGCAAATCCACGTGATAATCGAATTCACGCATGATTAGTAACCGATATTCTTATTACCGTTGCAAATTTGTGCGCTCGTTTATTAATTAAAGACGAAATATATTGCTTTTCTAATTTACCGATCCTACCTTAACTGGTATTTATTTGTTTGTTTGTTTGCTTTCATTCTCTTTTATAATTGCCAAAATAGTGACTAATTATTCTATTCTTTGGCACAATATTATATCGTTAATTTTTTTTAATAAGCTTATAAATTTAATATAATTTCTATTTTAACGAAAGAATTTTTCGTTCTTATCGATCCCGATCAATTGCTTAATATTGCCATTTATTAATATTACCATCATCACTCTTTCTATCCAATGAATTACAATTTCAATTAGCTCATTGATTTTCAACTTATCTTTCTTTTTAATTGCATTTTCCTTCAAGTTGTCAGATTGATTTCAAGTTAATAGTGAGAATTCAGAAGGATAGAAATAATTGTATACACATGTGCAAATGTAAATAATTAGCTTATGAAATTAATTAAATGGACATATGAATTGGTGCAGGCATCTTTCAAATTCTTAGATGTAATCTTCAAGTTGATTCCATGCACATATATTATCACCTCTTCGTTACTTTCTCCGTTACTAAAAAGTTCTTGCCTGAAACTTGTATTTGTCTTACATTATATGCCTTGTCGACATGTAATTTCATTAAAATTTCCTTCTCAACATCCATAAATACACACGCTATTATTTCTATATGGCATGGAATATTCCTATGAATTGGAATTTAATCATCATGGACAAAATATGCGTCCATATGCGGCGATAAATAAATTACGTTGCAAAGCTAAGAGGCCTTAATGTTCTGAAATACTATATTTAAACTTAATGCAGTGTAACCGGTTTTGTTAAGTAAAAACACTCGCATTATTAATTATCCTTACCATTATGAGTGAAAAATTGCTTAATCGATACTAAATAACCTTTTTTGTTACGTTTATGATTAGCTCTTTTTACAAATTGACTTTACTACAAAGTATCGAAACGCGGATTGCCATGTGTGCTTCAATTTACAAACGAATACACAAAAAACATGGTTCTGTCGTAAATTATGTAATTAGGTATTTGGGTGTAATCTACAGAAGCAAACGTGCGCGTGAATGCACCCGTGCGTGCTCATATGCGCACGCGCGAAAGCACACAAGCACACGCATGTGAATTCTTCTTCGTCGCTCGGTAATTAAAGTTACATTTAATATGATTTGTAACATTGAATTTATAACACAAACTTTATCACTAGTCGATGCACTAATACCATACGAATCTATTAATAACGCGTGATTATGTAAAATTAAACGGCTTATTACTTTATCAATATTAATTATTTATTGCAGAAGTCTAGTAAATATTCGGCATTATATAACTAAATACTGCTATTAGCATTTAATATATTTTCTATATATATATATTGCTTGCCAAAAAAATTAATTTTTCTAGTCGGCATCCTTTCAATTCTGCTTTTCAATCTTTGCACCCGAATTACGGAAGCTTTTAATACTTGACCATATTAAATAAAATTTATAAAACATCAACATGTCCTAGGTACTTGGCCTCTCTTTATTCGTGAATGCCTGCTGTTCAGAAATAGAAAGAACGCTGTAGGCGGCATTTTGAAGTCGCACTTTTAACTGATTTGCTCGCAGAGGGTCGTCCTGTTTTCTTAGACCTGGACATTCCCTCGATTAGTTACTGCTTGAAAATCTCGAGTGTTCAGCTCGTGTTCTTAAGTGCGAGAGCAAGCAAAAACTCTCGTAGCCCGTAAGTGCCCTTAAGAATATGCTATATTTTAAGAGGCGAGCTTAACTGGCAGCGGTCTTACCAACTTCTCCGTTCGATATGAAAAATCCGCGGGAGGAGGAGCAGGAGCAGGAGGAGGAAGTATTTATTCATCCACGCACTAGGTGGAACGGCACTTTTTGTTTATTTTAATCCAAAAAGTACCGGAGAAGTGTAAGAATAAGCAAGAGCGGATGACACTAAGCGTGTGCTCACGAGCCCTTGGCAGACATGCTTTTTATAGACACGTATGTTTCACATATAAAGAGACATTCTATCTTTGTAAAAAGTTTTTATTTTTATTTTTTACGTATCCTTCACTCGTTCTCTGTATCTTGTTTCGACGAAACAGCAAGTAGTAATCAACCGCATCTATTAAATTTTAAATACACACATTCGCACGCACGCGCCCACTATATATATATACATACATATATACGTATAGATCAAACATGGCTGTGTAGTGTGATACTTTTCAAGTTTTTAATAAATCTTGTAAAGGAGCTTTTTTTCTAGAAAAATAAAAAAAAACACCTTCGTGTGCATAGTTAATTATTTTATTTCTAACAATCTAACATTGTGCTTTTAACATAAGAATAATAAAGAAAAATATAGCAGTCATAAGAATTTCAGACATTTCTTTAATTTACGTATTTAATAAAAATACTACAAGCACTTGAGAAACTTATTCAATATATAATTGTCATTCACTTATTTAGATTATTATAAAGATATCGTACATAAATTTTCAAATTTCATCTTAATAGAGGTAGGGACAAAATAAAGATCGTATGCAATATTGTAAAAAAATAAATATCCAAAACAATATTCTAACTTAGCAGATGTAAACAATGAAATCTATTTTTAATTTTGGTATGTAGATTACGACGCATTTCCTGGTGCAGAATTCGACACGAACTATAAGTCTACCGTAACGAGGTATTAAAAGATGCATAAATTATTATACACAAGGAGAACATGCTAGAATAATAAACTGAAACACGAGTGACAATATTTAGAAATTTAGGGACAATTAAACAGTAATAATAGATGAATAAACGCTGAGATTAATTTTCCAATAAAGTCATGTTTATTAGTTATGCTTATCCTATACAAAATGCTTACGTACAATAATAACTTGTGGCTCTATCTGATCTAAATTATTCTTAAATTATTATTTTTACATTCGATAATAGGATTTTGCTTCATTTTTGTTCATTATAATTCATTATATTTGTTAATATATTGTCTCCTTATCAATATTATAAAAACTGTGACTTTTCGTATAGTTTTTCGTCACACATAAAAATTTGTTTCACATGCAAATTTCACGAAGAATGCTCAAGGTATCTAAAGTTTCAGTATACTGCAGCTCACAAGTGTCAACTACAATTGTCAATAAAATGTATGCAAATGCACGTGTTTGCGTGTGATCAACAGGTGTAAGATGACGAATGTAAAATGTCACTTATCGTTGCGATCTCCGCTTTATCTTGTCGTTTCAGATCTAAAGGAGACATCTTCCTAATTCAGCTCCCCACCGCTCGTCCCTGGGTTTCGATGTAAGACTGACATGACCTTGAGGATTCGAATAATCTATTGTAAATGAGAGCTCGGTTTGTCGACAAATATGACAATATGGAACAATTTTTATAACGTGATTTATTTACTTATTTCGTATTTCAAAATTTATGAGACAATAAAATTCTGTCCACTTTCGTTGTCACTAATTCTTTTATTAATCAAGAGAACACTACTAATTATTTGCAATTAATAAGAGTCGAAATTTAAACAATTTTTGTATTAAAATTCATAACAAAATTCAAATATACATATTAAGACAACAAGAAAGTTTTAAATCAATATTCTTATATAATAAATATTATATATAGCGTTGTTAATAAAAATATTCGTACTTTTAAATTGATGTATAAGTGGGCAATTCAGCATTTTAATTTAATAATTAATAGACCGAATCAATTTAAAGCGACTTCGATTCTCTTACAATTTTAATACTTGCGTTTCATTTTCAAACTTACGAAAATAATTAACATTGTGTATTTATTAGGTGTTATAGTACGAATGAATTATCGATATAATTAAGTTTTAAATTAAATTTTATAATTATAATAATAAATTACTAAATAAGACAAAGTATGAATTAAATAGACATGTTTGAAAACGTATACTATGCGATAAATGAATTAATGATATTAAATTTAAGAAAATCGCAGACTTTTATTTACTAATTGATGAACATATTCCTAGAAGAGAAATATATTTGCAGAGGCATTTAATGTTTCAATAAATATTGTAATTTTATTTTGCATAATATTGAAATATCTTGCCTAACTATTACGAAAAAGCTCAGGCACGAAAATTATTGAAGTAATTGAATATTGAATACATTACTATGCGTTATTCAATATAACTATTATAAGTAATTCGTTAGAAAAACCATTATTAAGGTAAAAATTTATCAACCTATAATTTGTTATTGATTGTAATTAATAATATATTATGTAAACTAGATGATATATTTCACTAAAATTCAGCAACATACTGACTAATTAATTAAATTGCAATACTGCCGCTAATTAATTTTAGAATTTAACAAAATCTAAAAAAAGTTTATCTGCGTAAGCCTGATTTATTAATTTTTAAGAATGCATATATTTATGAGAAATATAAATTATAAATTCCTCTCTAAAAGCTTTTTTATATGACAAAAAAAACTTATACTTCGAGTAAAAAACAAACAAAAAAAAAAATAAGTACAACTCGTTTTGTCTTTTTAAAATATTACTACATTAATTATAAAAGAGAAACACGAATAACTACGCTACTAATAGTTGTCTAATTGAAATTTTAAACAATATTTATCTTGGCTTTATATCAAGTAGGTTTATGAACCACAGTTAAGCACATTAAAAACTTTAGATTCTACTTTGTTAACAATCATAGCTTCGACCAATTTGAAGTTATAAATAAACAACCTGAATTATAATAATTACGTTGCTCACATTGCATTAATTATATTAATAGTGTGATATTTAATATTTTCAGTTTAATAATAAAAGCAACGAATAGAGAGTTGAAATGTTAAAATCATTCGATATATAAGACGAATTCAAAGGGGAATTTCGATAATTCAAATACGTATGGATCACAAAAAAATTAATTATTAACAATAGAATTGTTTATAAAAATAAGAGTCTCTCTTCACTTGCTTAAGTCTTTAATAACAATTACGTATAAATTGGTATAAAGCTTATAAATTTCTAATGAAGTTAATGCGCATTATAAATATATCGCCTGAGAAGAAGAATAAGCAAAGAAATTAAATAATATAAATAGAAATTGTTTGCAAATTATAAGATTATAATTATACGTTATGAAAGGAAGAGAATAAAAATAATGACAGAAATATAATATAAATTTTGAGCAGTTTTGACTGTAAGCAAATTTATTGGAAAATTTTGAGAAAAAAATTATCTCTATACTAATTCAAGAAATAAAAATTTTCTCAACATTGACATCTGCTCCCATGTAATTAAAGAGTTTTCATCGTTCAAAAAAAATATTAATATACACGAACGTCATGATTCTAGATAATCTAAATATTTATAAATATAAAACGTTTCACACACAGGAAGCACACATATTTAGCCTTA
>JAPYYT010001018.1:0-12399 GCA_030522565.1 Ceratosolen corneri
AAAAAAAAAAAAAAAAAAAAAAAATCAAGTTGTACAATAAATGGTCATGTCACAAATTACTATTTGGTTTCCATTATATATTACTCGCACTTTATCTAATGTCATTTCATTTTAGACCATTATTATAAGATATTATTTCACATAATCCATAATCAGTTTACTAATTTGCAATGCAGTGAAAATTGTGCAATTTGAAAAAGTGCATTTGATTTATGATTGTTCGATGTTAATATTGTTCTTGTGTATTTTAATTATTGAAACTTAAACTTGCGCCATTTATAATTAATTAGAAATTCAATGCATTTTAATATTTTGAGCGCGATCAATTACATTCTAATATTTGATATCATAAAATTATAGTCAGTTAATCACAATCATTAGCGATTAATTCATATAACGAGCTTGCGAATTTCCATTTTATGGCGAATGTATATTTCAGTCGGAAATCGAGCGCAATACTTAATATCGATAATAATAAGACATTTTCTGCATTACCGCTTAAATACTATTTTATCAAATTAATATGTAATTCAATCAGTCTCTTAATTGCCGAATTACTTTGCCGTTTGAGATAATAAATTATTGCTGCATTGATTTGGAAGAGATTAAAGAAGGCAAATTAATCGACGAATAGTCGCCGCATTCCCTTCTAAGAAATCAGAAGGAATTTTTCTGTTGACAATATCATAATTGTTGCACAAGTCCGCGTTACCCTTATTATTGACAAATACTCATTATTGACAAGTGGCTTGAAGAACACATTTCGCACTTGGATTTAACTGCACAATCGACGGAAATCCAAAGATGCTCAATTAATGTCCATTCGATCTCTAATATTGACAAATTTTGACAAGTCTGACGACTCGCATGACGACAAGTAAGGTAATTGGCAGAAATGTAAATCGATGCAATGCCAATTGATCTTTAGCTGAATAAAGAGCTGTCGACATAAATCTCAAACTGTATGAGTAAACGCGAGCGCGCATTCTGACATTTGCATGTTTATCCAACAAATCAGCCTTTACTTTTTTGCCACCAATCGACCAATCTCCGACTCGCTTATGCGAGCTATCCATCTCTCTGTTGATATTTTCCCGGCGCACGCTATCGCTCCAATCGCCCAAACATTTTGAAAAAGCCGCATCTACCTCGTTTCACTTACACCCATATAAATTGCGATGCCACCGCCAATCCTCCCCCATCCCCCCACCCTCCTCTAACCCGCGCGCACCGCCAAACCGTCCTCTCGTGAATGGGCGCCTCCGAGGATTAAGAATCACTCGGCCGCGGCACACGCGCCTCCTCTCTGCTCTACTCCACTTCCAAACTGCTTTATCCCACAATCGGGCAAACAATGTGCCTGCAGCATTCAAAACAGGCCGACAACTCTCGCCCAGCCGAAACGTTGCTGCTGCTGCTGCTGTTGCTGCTGACAGGGGCCTCTAGAGGAAGCGGACCGCGGCCCCCCGTCTGCCCACACCAGCGGCAAGCACCACCAAAAAGTGCACTCCCGCCCTCCCGCTATCCCGCTCTCCCGCCCGGGGTCTGTCCTGACAATGGCGAGCGGCGACTCGAGGCGCGGCGGGGCGCGGCGGTCCGTGTCCGCGTTGCGAGGGCGAGGGGGTGCGGGTGGGGGGAGTGGGGGAATGGGACGGGATGGGATAGGGTGGGAGGTAGGAGGGGTTCAGGACAGAAGCCTCGGACAGCGGGGAGGCCAAGGGTCCCAGCAGGAGCGGCGGCGCTCGTCAGCGGCCGACGGCGGCGTCGGCGTCGGCGTCGGCGGCCGTTAGTCCGGCTCGGGCTCCTCCTGGGTGCGAGAGCCCGGTCTCGCGTATTTATAGCCGGCGATGCTCGGCGCCCCGGCGTCGGCGCGCGCACCCAGTCTCCCCCCGGCGCTCGCCGCAGCCGCAGCACCACCGCCACGGGCCCCGGGCCCGGCAGTTGCAGCGGCGGCGCGAGGCCCGCAGCATCATGCCGCGATGCGTCCACGCCGAGCCCCGGGAGCCAAGCTCCCCGACATCATGATCGGCGTACTGCTCCTGGTCCACGTCGCCGCGGAGCCGACGGTGAGTAGCGAGCCCCCGACCCCGTTTACGTAACGCCTCGTGGATGCCGTCGGGACGAGCGCTTCCCGCCCGCGAGCTTAGACGGCCGCCGCCGTCGCCACCGCCGCCACCGCCGCCGCCGGGAGCTGCCGATGCGACGCACCGGAAAGTCCGAATTCCGAATAAAAGTAGCTCCCCGGACCCGAGACCCCGGACTCGTGCACCTTCCTCCTCCTCCTCCTCCTCCTCCTGATCTGCTTCCCCCTAGACCCCCTTCCATCCCCCCTCCCCGGACCACGAACCACCCAACACCCCCGCCCCAGCCCTCGCTCGCCCTCGTCGCCGAGGCGCGCTCCCTCCCCGGGCCCCCTCGCCCTGCCCCAAACCGCCTCTTCACGTCCTTTCTCTCTTTCACTCTCGTCCACTGTCGCTCCTTCCTTCCTTTCATGGTTCGCGTACGATTGCTTCCTTCTCCAATTAATAAAACCACTTGCGGCGACCTGCGCTCGAGCCTCTTTCTATTATACTTTCAAGTGGACCGCTCTCAAGCAAACGCGTTCCTTTACTTTTCACATTTATTTCCTTTCGTCCCAAGTTAATTATTCCCTGGCCCCTCTTAAACGCTTGAGCTGCTGCTTCCTCCTGGCTTCCTCGAACTCTAAAGGACCCACAGACTCTCCATCTCATCAATACACACATTCGCCTTTCATATTGAATGCAACTTGTCAATCTACTCGTCACAATGGTCGTGCCTAGGGAAACAGTGCGAGTGCAAATTTAAAACCTGTGGTAGGAAAGAAGAGTCCGTGTCCGAGAGGACGATGATACTTTTGTCTTGCCACGTTGATCGGTTGAATACGATTTTCACTCATTTTCCATACTTTTTCTCATTATTTCAAGATTTTTCTCTCTCCATAGGATTACACTTATCCTAAATTTGTGTATACTTGCAAGAAGGATGATTGATTTAACCTACGAAATCTATCCATTTTCGCTACTAAAAGTCATGTATATATATATTAATCTGGCATATGATAGTAATGAACCGCGATCGTAATATCGGAAAACAAGTGTGTGACAGAGAGCGAAATAGCCTGTCATTGTTCTTGAATTACGAGCAAAGCAAACCCGCTGGCACGAAATGTCAATATAAAAGTGTTAATTATTTTCTTCTTTTGTCCTCCTCCTCGTTCGTATTGAGCTTAGTAATAGTTATGCTCAAAATAAGGACAAATCAGAAAACTCAGAATATTACAGCAACCTCCTTAAACGCTCTACCTCCTCACTCGATTTTGCGACTTGCGTGCATTTGCCCTACATTGCAAGTTATGTAAAAATAAATACAGCCTTTACAATCAAGCATGCTAATTTTTAACCCACTTAAGCCCGATAAGATATATTGAAACAAATTGCGAGGCAAAAATATATAATTTTATGAGAGAAAAAAAGAGGATGGCAGTTTAGGTGTCGGATGAATTGAGGGAAAACGTGGAACGGAGCTCGTAGGCTTGTAGGTGTCCGTTTCAATGTAATTAACAATGTCCGGGAGATTATTAGTTTGGCCCTGCTCGCGCCTACTTGTTAAACGCAATTCTGGCAGTTGGGAGTCGAAGTAAGATCGTAGGTGCCACGTGTACACACATGCTACACAAGTGGACGACTATCAGTCACTCGATGTGTTGGCGTTGCTCTCGATGTCTGTGTAATGGCTACTAGAGCTTTCTACAAAGTGCTTGACGAGGTTTCACGAAAAGGTCACGGAAAGGGAGCACACATGCGAAAACTTGTATGACGTGGCCGCGGATGATCCTGGAAAAGTTGGATGGGATTGAAAATGATTCGAAAATAAACGCATTCAACAGAGCCAGATGTGACCGACTAGTATTACAGCACCGCTTGATTTATATAAATATATATCATATACATATATATATGCATATATATACGTATGTATGTGTATAACAGCGCTGACAATTCGTCGAATGGTTTGCAATGTTAGCCGAGTAAGTGTAGTTTGGGCGCGAGACGCGTGCTGGCATTTCTGACGTATATTTATATTGAAGTGTTTATTGCCGATGATAATTTCTCTGTAATCGCCAGTTCTACAGGTTTAATTAAATGTCAGGCTACGCTTTTTCCAAATAATTTTACGTGCATTTTGAGAAGCATTCCGATTCTTATACTCGCATCGATTTAATTTGTCAAATGGTTCTCCTAATTGAATATGACTTCATGTAACATTGCAAGATTAATAAATGTTATATTCATCTGGACATACAACAACAATTCATAACAGTTTCAATTATATTTAGGTTGCAACAATATCAGACTCAAATCTATTATCCGCGCATTAATTATTTTAACGAATTTAATTCTACTCTATGCCTCCTCGAATGGCACTCTTCTTCCTAATAAATTACTATCTAAAAATCACAATTTGAAGTGAAATTCAGCGTGCATTTTTTAAATTAGGAATTTAAGTTAGGAATTAAATGTTGTGTCAGATAAGAATAATGATAAAGCGATCTGCAAAAATTGTGAGATTCATAAACGCTAAAATTCACAATTTACGACGGACTACGTCGCTTTGCGTAAATTATCCATTTGTTTCCAACATTGATGAACGATTCTTTTAATAATTATATAATAATAATCTTGGTGAAACTTTGGAAATATTGTACAGAGGCCAAATATACAAGAGTGATAATAATAAAGACTAAGAGAGCACGAATATATATTTACCTTCGTGTCTACATAACGCGTTCGGCTTCAAACCTCCTTCTAATGGCAAATTATTATTCTGCGATTCTGCCGTACTTGTTTCAAAAAATCCAAGCTCCATATTATTGAAAAATCGAAGAAATGATATTTTTTAAGTATTATTCGCAGACTCTTAATTTAAATCAGAAATCACATTGAACGGCGAACAAATGAGATTTTCGTTTCAAGTGAATTATCGAATACAAGTTTTATTCTCGAGTAATACACAGCATTAAAAAAACAACTCCAATTGCCCTTTTAACAGGATATAATTAATTTTAAAAAAAAAAAATCAGAAGCAAGTGTTGTATAAACATGTGGGCATAAAATTTTCAGAATTATAAAGCCGTAAACATACTTGGGTCTGTAATAGTGTCTGCAAAATCGTGATCTTATAATAGTTGCTAATTACTGACAATTATTGCAAATGGCAAGAAGTACCTTTCTGTAAAATAATATTGCTAAATTATGCTCCATTAAAATTTAAATTTCAACATTTTACTTTAATACAGAATTATAATTCGGCATTACTTCCAATTACTTCATCCGATTCACAATATGTTTTCTCTCTCTCTCTCTTTTTTTCTTTTTTTTACGCATTAGAGTATTCAACAAACGATGTGCCTATATTATTAAATGCATTTAATTGCAATTCTATTTATTGTAATGTAGATGTTTTATTTTAGTATGACCTAAATAGATAGTTTTGAAATATTCCTACAGCTCTAGAGTTCATAATGTGAATTTAATTAATAAGTTTTTGCTTTTATTTTAACCGTTTGTTGTTTGTTGTAGTCTAGTCGAGTATTAAAAGACTATTAATTTTTAAATACATATTACATGTAATATATATATTTTTTACGCTTATTTTATTATATAATTTATGATTTGATTGTTTAACGTGCGCTTTAAGCTTTTTTACTTTGTACGAATTTCAATTTTTACGTTTAAACAAATACAATTGTTTGTTTAATCAAACTGATGTCAATGTGATATATTCATTTTTATATGTAAAGCATTAAATAAGAGAGTTTTTTGCACATTGTTTTGCCAATTTGAAGCATACTTTTTCACTCTTTTCTTTTTAATTGAATACACTAAAAATCAAAAGTCATATTTATTTATGAAGAATTTTACAACATTTATAGTTCTTTATAGATCTTGGATATATTTACTAATGATTTAAGCTTTTGATTACGTCGCCGTATCTGTCTGAAACACTTTGTCCAGCATGTCTTCTAAGATCTAAATATTTGATTATATTTTCATAAATATTTCTATTTATTTCCAGCGATAAAATATTATTTTTAATTAAAACACTATTAACCAATCGTTTAATATTCGTATTAATGGCCATTTTAATGCTTATTTGGAATCCAGTTTTATGAGGATATGACTTTGCCAGCCCTAAACTTGACATCTGTAATCTATTTTAAGTTAGCGTAAAGCCTTGTAAGTATTCCCGACAATTTTTTGCTCCATTTATAATTCTTATAATATGACTTTACAGTTACGGTCTTGTGACAAGTAATGTTTGATACCGAATTGATCCTTTACTTTATGAATGCGAATGGTTTAATTTATTTTATATTAATGTGCTTTTTGTTGTTTGCGAAATTTCGATTTGTATTTTGATAAGACATTTTTAATAGTGGGTCTTTAAATTAATTAATTATATAAGTTCTTATGTCATTACGATTATTGTAATTATGTAACCTTAACAAATTTTTTAATGATTTCTCTCTCTTTTATTATTAAATTTCACTTTTATCATTTTAAAATAACGTGATTTAGAGTACTTTAGGCCCTAGTAGAAATCACATTAAATAAATGCATTGTTATAATTACTTAAACATATTGTTTTCTATAAATTCGTTTACTTGAAAAATATTAATGTTATTATATTTTGTTTAATTTATGACTCTTATATAATATCATGAATTTCGTTGAATTGTATTCTGATTTTCTTCGTGCAAAATTGACACTTTTACATACTCTTATGTACTTTCATATACAATAATTTACAAATATTGTTATTCAATTATTCTAATAGTTTATTATTGCCATAGTAATTCATAAATATTTACTATAATGTATACACGTTCATGTTTATTTAGCCATTTTTAGTAATTCAACAAATATTCCTCTATATTAATATATATATATATATATTCAACATAATAATATATTCAACTAGCCGTTGTATTACACCATGAAAATTATGAATATAGAATATATGAAATTATTCGTATTATACTACATATGGAGATTGTATACTCGTATACAATTATATTTATCAGTATTTTTGTTAAATATATTTTAATCTACGTAAATGAAAGTGCTTTGAAAATTTTCAATTACTTGATAATATTTAATAAACAAATTATTAATAGGTTCTAATATACGCAACTATTTTTGTACATTTCAAAAATGAAATCTGCAGACTCATGATGAATTAGATAATTAGGCTCTGATTTCTTACCAAATTAGTCCTTACAGTTACAACGTACTTACGGTCACTTTGGTTTATTCGTATTTACTTAGAATTTTGTGTAATAATATAATAGAATTGCGTCTATTTATCTTGGCTATCATCTTAGAATAAAATTTATATATTATAGATAAAATGTAGTAAGTGTAGTTTGGGTTTCAAATTCGCACTAATTTCAACAATTTCACAACTTTTTATGAAGATATAATTAAGAGAATATGATTCGTTTATTGATAAAATTAAAATCATATTATTACTTGCAATGTTATTGAAAATTATTTAAGCTATTCTGCATCTTCAATGCAAAACTAATATTATTTAATAATAATAATTAGTTATTGAACAATAATATATTCTTAGAATATAGATTTAAATTGGCAAACTAATATAGTTAAAATATATAAATATTTTAATATTTAGATATAACTATCTCATGTATCTTTTAAACTTCTTTGAAATATTTCGTGATTTTTATAAAAAATGAACTATAATTCGATTTTAAAATAAAATTATGCATGACATATCGATAAAAACAACATTCTATAATTTGATGCGAATAATAACGAAACTTGCAAAATAATAATTAATATGATGAGTTTTGGTAATTGTCGTCCTAATGCTTTATTTCTTGTGACTTTAAAGTAAAAATTATCTTCTAAATTAATCCAAATATTTTTGCTTGTAAGTCATAAGATTATATCATGTTATTAAACAATATCAAACTTGTATTTGTTTTTATTGAAAAAATTAACTTCGGTATATCAAGTAAGATACTAGTATAATAAAACATATAGCACATTAGTTAGTATTTATTTGGCAAATAATCTGACTAAAAATTTTATAGCTTTTTAAACATTTGTGTAGCTATTGTTCTTTGAGATTTTAACGAAATTATGTGCATTTTTCTGCCGTTAAGTTTAGATTTTTATTAATGAATTATGCTTTTAGAAATATATAAAGCTTGCTCTTGCTTTTATATATAGCTAGAAATTGGAGAGAGGGAGAGAGAGAGAGAGGGAGAGAGAGAGAGAGAGAGAGAGAGAGAGAGACAGTGTGTGTGTGTGTGTGTGCATGTGTAAGAAAATACAAAATCTTATTTGAAAGATTGCAAAGTATTCAAGAATATTTTCTTTAAAAATGTATTTAATGCAATTCAGTTTGTTGTATAAGTTCGACAAAAGTGATTGAAAATGTGAAAAATCATGTGCGGAAGAATTGGAGTGATTATTTACTTGGTCTGCCTTGCACTGACTGCATACGTAAAAATGCTGAAAATAATTTTGAAGAATCTCGATCAAAATCTCATATTCAACCAAATGTGCTTAACATAATTCCAATTTAAATATCAGATTTCATTGAGCGATTAAATCAGCGGGCATCAAGAGATTTCAGTACCTCTCAATGTTTGAAAGCAGAATCTTTGAAAACAAACATTAAAGGCTAATTATTGTTATATTACATTTGGTTTTTCTGAATCGCTAAGATGCATAAAATAATATATCATTTTTATGTAATGTTAAATATGACTGGCAGTAATAAAACACGAAGTGAATTCGACTAAATAGTATGAGAATTCCTAATATGAGACAGTACTTAGTATTAAAGAAAAAAATCTTGATAAATTAGATTCTAGAAAGTTGTAATACTCTATAAAATGTTATGTATATAACTGTGAATAGTTTTACTAAATAGTTCTCAACTATCATTAAAATACGCTAAAGGATGGATGTGGAGGGAAATAGGCCTAAGTGCAGATACTTTCGCTCATAATCTTGATCGTAAGTTATAAAGCTTTCTCAAAAAGAAGCTAATGAAAGCATGAAAGAAGCTTCGTGAAATTTGTCTCAATAAATATGAAATTTTATAAAACTCTTTGAAGAAAGTGCAGCGCGTATATTGTATTACTCTGAAATAAATGACTATATGCACGTTTAATAAATTGCTTCCGCTCCCTCATAAATATTATCTCGAGCTTAAATCTTATTTTTCAATGTTACCTTTTCCTATTCGATTAATATAACAACCTAAATGCCAGCAAATAGATTCCAACTTATTTTAAATTAAGTCTATGGGCGATAATATTTTTCAGCAATTTCGCGAGAGTGATAGAAAATTTGAAAGGAACTTATTTGAATATTAAAAACCTTGATTATTATTCTGAATATGTGAAATAATAAATGTTAGCCCGCACACTTGCCGTTGTTACTGACTCAAAACACAACAGTTTATAAATTAACTTTTTCCAAGCAAATAATTGATTAAGCTTCATCTTCATATAAGATATATTTGCACGTCCGTAGCTGTTCTAACCTTCTAAACTTCTTCTGTTACGTTGATCTGTGCATATTTTGTTATATTTTATTATATTTCTATTGATCACCTTCTATACATTGACATCTCGATCTCTTTGATTGAACGTCGAAAGGGTCATAAATTTTTCCCAATAGGTTTGCCGTAAATCATTGCTTACATTACTGCACCATTTACCCCTGTGATTCAATTCATATTTGACTGGAAAATATTTATAATTTGATATTCTGCTTTTAAATATTTAAATATCGCATAATTACATTCTATGTATTAATTGTTCATATAATTCAAAATTTAAACTACAAAATAATTGAGTATGGACAATTAATAAGTTTATTTAATCTTGTTCGTTTAAATTTTAAAGAATTAAACAATTTGTAATAATAATGATAAAGTTCTTTTACGTATAAAATTAATTTATATATATATATATATATACATATATGCATATGGTTATGAGAATAATCGATACATGTTGAATGTCTAATGATATCAAGTCGACCAAGTGTTGCAAGTCTTGATGTCGCAAATTTAAAACGGTATCGTGATTTCTTTTAATTGTACCAACATCAATGCTAAAACCAGATTATTAATTAAATTTATTGTTATAATAAAGTTTTTCTTACTTAGGTGAGGCGAAAATTCTTTAATTTTTTTTTTGCTTATAATATAGTAATTTCGACTATCTCACAATATTCGAGAATTCTGTTTTCCAATATCAAATTCGAATGTATGCGTGTTTGTTGATTGATATTGAAATCCACTTTGCGTTGAATTATATAATTTTTTGGGGCTAAATCTTAAAAAAATAATCTTTAATTCGCAGTATAAAAAAGAAGAAGGAGTCACCGATTTTTTCTATTTTGCTGACATAAATAAAAAAATAAGATTGTCGCTTAAAAGATTTATATTATGTAGAAAGTGCATGAAATTTATAAGGTGTCCTTGAATGTTTGAATGTTTAAATTATTAAATGCTGTTTCCATTCGTAAAAGGCTATATAAATACAAATACCATTACATACTCATAATTAATAATAAAATCATGACAAATATACATTATATATATATATGTGTGTGTGTGTGCGTGTCTAAAAATGTGACAATTTTTTGCGCAAATTAAATAATAAGAATTTAGCGTATACACCAATCAGGCAGTATTACAATGACTTTTTATTATGCACTATGCACTTCACTCGAAGTCGCATTGTGCGTTCACAATGTGTTTGCATAATAAGACATCTACGGAAAAATCCATTAAATTTTTATTGTTTTGGAAAGTTAGCGAATTAGCAGATAAGCGTAAGTAATTCCAATAATTTCACACACATTTCCGAGCAAATAATTAACAATTAAGTGTAAAAAATTAAATGATTAATTTCATAAATGATTTATCAATATTATATATATATATATACGTACACATACATATATGGATAGGCAGATAAGAAATGGGCGTGAAATAACGAAGAGGAAAATATATGCGCACACATTGAATAACCCACCTTATGACATACTTACTTCTGGAAATATGGTTTATGCTTATTTTAATAAAAAAAAAAAAAAAGCAGTATTAGATAAATAAATATCTAATCTTAAACTTCCGCGGTAGTGCAATACAATACAGATATATATCTAAGCTATTTGAAACTTGTCTCAATAAATATTAAAAGCTTGTTTCAAGTTAGCTGATTTATAAAAGCCCGAATTTAAATTAATGAGTGATAGAGATTAATTTTGATGTGAAATCTCCCCTCCCTATTTTCAATTAGTAAAAATTTACTTTAGCATAGGCAGGCCTAAGTATTTTAAGGTTTCTCGGTTAGTTGTGATGGAGGAGCAGCTATTTCCAAGGTAATTTTATATGCCACAAAGCCCTGATGTCCCAACCTCCCGTTCATTTCATCACCTTTTAACCCAAAAGAACTGGAAAAGCATTGATTTGGCCATGCGACCACGAGCTTTCCTCTCTTCCATCAATCCACGATCAATCCACAGCATCCTCGTCTCGCCCAACCAAAATCTCCTCTCGCCCCATCAAACCGCTTCGCGCCATTGCCATCACAAAGAAGTAGACGAACGGGAGGAAGCAAGCAAACGGCAAGAGAAGAAGAAACACATATTTTTGGCAAACGCTTGCAAAAGCAAACTCGCCTTCAATAACCGAGCCGCAATTGTAGCTGCGACACGATATTTCACCTCAAGGCAATCTCTTTGATAAAGCTCCCGTCCACTCGCCACGACCATTGCAACATCACAAATACATACATCAACGGCCAGAGCCAGTGCCAGTGGATGCTGGCCCCATCGTAAAAGCCTCCTCGGCAACCTCGGACCCGGGAGCCTCGTCTCCGCGGGCGTGCCCCCTTGCCAGTGGGATGGGAGGGAGGGGTGGGTGGCAGACTCGGAATTTCGCCGGAGCGTGCCGGTGCGCGGGATTGCGTGCTTGCGCAACGCGGTAGCCGCTGCTCCCATTTACGACTTGGACTTTTATTTAAGCGCCGCTTCCCCGTGCCGCTCCACGTGGGAGTCGACGCGCTTTCCCTCGAGGCTCGGGCCTCCGCAGGCCGAGGCGATGGCGGCGGCGGCGGCAGCCTGTCTCCTGGATTAGGCGCGACCGAGCTCCGCGATGATTTAATCGAGTGGGCCGCTGCCTCCGGGCTTTTTTTCATTTTTGCTAGTCGCGGCGCGACGCCGCTTACCGATCGAGCCGCCGCCGCCGCCGCCGTCGCCGCCGCCGCTCGCTCGCGAGGAATGCTGCGCCCGAGAACCTTTCCCGCTCCACCGACCTTGA
>JAPYYT010001019.1:0-24918 GCA_030522565.1 Ceratosolen corneri
TGGTTCTCTTCTGCGCTCCACCTGGGAGCTCCGTCCAGTGTGGGAAGGAGTCAACCGCGGGCTAAGTAGATGCTCACCGTCTGGGCGAAGCTTCTTGTTGTACGAATCCAGACGCTGGCTAAGGAACTGCTAGTATATAAGACCACTTGTTGCACTGGAGACCTTTCCGAGATGTATCGGAAAACGTTTGCAGTTGGAGAAAAACTTCTGCCTCGGCGTGATTGCGATCTTATTTTATAGCCGAAGAGCTAGTTAGGCCGCCAAGGATTCATGGTGGGGAGTTTAACGAATTTCCTTACGTTGATGAGATGAAAGAACAAAGAAAGTCCTCTCATTTAGGCAAGGGGTAGGGGAGTGAAGAGCGAAACGACGGAGGCAGGGGGCTGTCTTGCCACGCGCGTTGCACTTCAAAAGCGCGCCCCGCTTTTACTAGAAACACTGGGATTGTAAATAAAGTGTGGCAATTGTAAATAATAAAGATTGTAAATAAAGTGTGGTTCTAACAGAAGGACTTGTAAATAATATAAGATGTTAAAATAAGATGTTAACCGAATATTCTAGCAAAGGTCACATTCAAAAGTAAAATAGATCTTATAATGACTACTCGAGATTCTGTCGGAATCGCGAACATTCCGCCCGCCATCAGCAAGGTGGTGCTGATGATTCTCTTACTACTGGAACGGATAAGATCACTAGCTTGGTGATAGGTCTCTCGAGGATGGTTGAAGCTGTCTTGAGGGTGACTACTCGGGACGGTCATCCTTTCCTGGCTTCAAAGCGATGATGCGTGCAAGAGGCCATTTGCAAGGTGGGGAATGCTCGTTTGTTATTAAAACGATGGTACCAACTTGGATGTCGTCATTTTCATGATGCCACTTTGAGATTGTTTGATGTATCTGTAAATAATGTCTCGTCCAGTGATTCCAGAAGCGTTGGACTCGTTGCTGGATGAACTGCCAGCGGGAGAGCCTCGTAGATGATAGATCGAGTAGTGACGGCTCTGGGATGGTGTTGATTGGACCCCCAATCAGAAAGTGACCTGGTGTTAATGCAGAGATGTCGTCTGGATCGTCACTTAATGGCTCCATGGGACGTGAATTCAGCATTGCTTCAATTTGCAGCAGAAGGCTTGTAAATTCCTCCAATGTCAGCAATGCATCCTTCATCGTGCGTCTCAGATGGTGCTTCGCCGATTTCACCGTAGCTTCCCATTTGCCTCCCATGTGAGGCGCTGCTGGTGGATTGAATTTCCACGTGGTGCCTTGCTGAGAACATAATATATCAATGCGTTGATGCTCAAGAGAGTATTGGGAGAAGAGTTTCTCCAAGGCTGGATTCAAGATTAACGAATTTCGAACAACTTCACATATCATTACACGAAATGAAAATATATCATAATACAGAGAAGATTATTAATTATTTTGTAGTGTGTACATAAAATATTAATTATTATATTCTTATTAATTCGTTGTAGAAAAGAAAAACCTAAACATGTATTGTTCTTTCTAAATGATTATTAATCAACACAATTTTAAATAAAAATTGATACGTAAGGATGAAGTTTAATAGGACTCTAATATGTCTACAGTTACTCGTAATGACAATAAAATTATTTTTAACAAAGAAAAGGAAAACATAATATTTAGGAAATTTAATCGATAGAGGTGAGCGTTGGATTATTACTATTGTACGCTGAATTTACCTTACAATAATATTCCTTTATGCATCAATTATTGCAAAGTCATATACATACATACATACTTACAAAGTTGCTTTTAAATTTGTAGCTGCATGAGTATCCCCTTACACTTTCGGTATGCATACTAATTCTTGTAATAATAGAGTCTTATGGGTTTGTAATCAAACCCATATTGCATATGCTTCACGATCAAAAAGTAGTAGAAATGAAGAATTTGCTTAAAACTAATTAATCCAGTGAAAATGACTAGTTACTCGAGATTCCCAGAATATCAAAGCAGTTTTGTAATGAACTTTGAATTCCTCGAGTATATCTCGTCGATTTTCTACGTCTATTTCCGCTTCATTTCCAAGCTAGAGACGCGACCATAGAAAAAAAGGCATGCATTAATAATAAGCATAGAAAAGCGTATAGAAGCAATTGTGACACCTTTCCTTCTTCGCGAACACTTCTATTCCCCACTTAACGGTTTTTACTCAGACAATAAACAGAATTTCAAAAGTCGCGAAAGGACAGTATTCACCAACAATTAGTAAAAACAAGAGCAGCAAGATATACTTAAAGAAGTACTACGGTGATTATACTATAATAAAATAGTTCTTTTTATACAGAAGGACTATGCTGATTATTCTAGAAAAAAATTGTTTTTATTTTTTTGGCTTTTATACTAATAATCTTAAAAAGGAATTTATTTAAGTCAGTAGTGATTATTGCTGAAGGCGGGAAAAGCTTAAATAATGATTCTTACATGAGATAAGAATCAAAAAAAATATAATCTTGCCGAAGAGTTTATTTAAGTAATTGGCGATTCTTGACCTACAATGAGGTATAATATAAATTCAATACAAACAAGATTAATTAATATGGAAAATTGAGTTCGAGACAATTAACGGAGATACTCAAGTCCAATCAATCTTCAATACACACTTCTTCAACTTAATTTCTTCTGCACTTTAACATTCAACTTTTGGTTTATTTGTTAGCGTTTATCTTTCACTTATTATTATCAATAAATTCACCACGGATTATATTTATTCATTAATTTGCACTATTTTTTAAATTTTCTTAGTTATCCCATTCTTTACACCCTCACCGAAATAATAGAGATTTTTAAAGTTAATCTTACAAATTGTTTATTGGTGAAATATAATAGACTCTGGTGTGCCACATGTCGTTCAATTGTGTTAAACGCTGTGGCAGCCCTTTTGTCCAATAAAATTATTGTAAATTATTTCTAGGGTCTTGCCTTTATCAGGTTTGCTGGTCTACGCTCGTGACGAATGTGGCGTACCAATTGACCCAGAAAAAGGTGGAGCTGCAGCCTATGGAGTCGTTTGCGGTTCTCTCACGAATTGAACTTCGCGGGCCCAAGTGTTCGTTATGTAACGGTAACGATCTTGTACCAACATCGGATGAAGATTCAACTTTATGATGACGAACACTAAAATCTGAGAATGTCTTCGTTGTAAGCCTAAATGTGAGATTGATTTTTGAGTGTTTGATCTTTTGATTTGAAAAGTTTGATTTGAAGCGCAGCGTGCTTACTGTCTGGTTTTCATGTCTCATCCCGGTCCTTGAGTAGGGTTGGTCTCTTTAGGTTTTTGGTAAGAGTGGGAGGATTTTGCTTATTGTTAGAAACTAATTGGAGCTCCAGATAAATGTCAACGTCCTTTTACAGGAGAAGAGCGAAGTGCCAGAAATGAGGTGGTGGCAACCTTTGGGACGTCGGGCCGCGGGTCGCGTGGTCACCCCGGCGTCATAAGGTCTGGCTCTGTTTTTCATGAATTCCAATTCTTGTCGGTTCGTTAAGAGCTTATCACGAAGTATAGCAACCATGCTGTTATACCTAGAAGGTTTTATATATTATTTTTACTAGGCTCGTATTGCAAGAAACGTAATGGTCATATTGACCGTTGCCCAAATCTTTCGAGAATCCGCTCGTAGGGGACAAGGTCAGAGACGTCTTGGGACTACTTGTGCAGTGCGTGAGAACAAGAAAGAAATAGGGTCAGCTTGCAATTGAACCCTTAAAGAATAGAGGTTTGTTATTCCATTTGGATTTTCAACTACCATTGATTCTACGTTCACGCGTCAAGACCGTTATTGATTATCATTCACGAATCATTTGCGACTTCTACACAATAACACATACATAGAACCACGCACAATAATTATATCAACCACTGTATGCAAAAATAGAGAATTTATCGTTAAATAATAATAACCAGCACACACACGTGTTTAACGATTTAATCAATCCTACCACCAACTAGATAGAAGATATCTCGACAGTCTTTTATTGAATGTTTATATTGTCTTGCTATTATATACAATAAAAGAATCTAAAATATCTAATAATACATTTTTTATATATTAATTATGTACTTGATTTTTTTCTATTTTTATTTAATAGCTTTCCTTTTTTATCCAAAACAAATTATAAGGAACAATAAAATTTTTTAAATAGGTTTTAGCGTCTTGTTTGTTTTCCATGCCTTCTTGGTTCCTTAATTAATTTAGTCACAACTTACGTAAAATTATATTTTTATTTTTAAAATTAGTGAATTGATAGACATATATGCAAATTCTCAAACTACTACTGAAAAACCTTGATTCATCAGTTTGAAAATAATTTGCAAGATCTTTTATCTATATATATAATCTGGATTGTACATATTTTTAAATTACCCTTGCACTTTCTTTTCAAGGTAAAATGGTATATAGTATATGCTCAAGAATTTAATCCGAGTGTAAACTCTCGCCAAGATGGTATGAGGGAGAGATAGATAGTGAAAGGGAAGGGATAGCAAGGATTTTAAAAACAGAGCTTTATGCTTGAGATTTTATTGATAATAAGATTTTGAATAATGAAAAATAGAATAGACTATAAATATACTGAATATTGAAATTAGAGTTGAATATAAAATTAAATATTAAATAATTCTTCCTTGAAATGTCTTATTATTCTTTAAATGTGTTTTGGAAATAATTCCGGTGTGTGTTTACAACTTCTCTCTTCAATGAAAGGAGGGGAGAATTAGATAATGGAAGGGGAGGGTTAGCTCAAAAAAATGTAAAAACAGTGCAAATAATGAATAAATTTAATCCGTGATGAATTTATTGATAATAATAAATGAAAAGATAAAACGTTAACAAATAAACTAAGTCGGACAGGTGTGTCTTGAAGCTGGTCGGACTTTAATTTCTTTTTTTATTAGCTATGAATCAAATTTTTAATATTTATTTAATCTTGTGATTCTCAAATTGATGATGCTTATTTAAGACTTATTGCAGGTCGAGAATAACCAATGACTTAAATAAAACTTTTTGATAATTCTTATCTCATATAAGAATCTTTATTTAAGAATTTTCCTCCAACAATCATAACTACGAACTTAAATAAATTTCCCTGTAAAATTATAAATATGAAAGACAAGATAAAAGAACGATTTTATCTTGTATAAGAAGGAGAAGTATGGCCTTATTGTTTCTATACGTTTTTCGGCTGCTTATTATTGATACAAGCCTTTTTTCTATTATCGCGCCTCCAGCCCGGCAATGAAGGAGCACCAGAGGCGGAATGTCTACGCCATTAATTCTAGGAATTAAAAGTTCGTTACGAAATTTCTTCGATGTTCTATCAATTTCGGAACAAAATATTATTACTTATTTATGTTTAATTTTGGGTCACCTTCGAAACGGGAATCAGTTGTAAATTGATCTAATGAAGGTAAGCCTGAATTTTGACTTTGCAATAATGATGTCTAAAATTTATATTACTGACTTGTTCTGCGTTGGCGATGATATTGACAAATAGTCGTAAATTAGTCATAAAAAATGCGATCCTGAAACCTATCCGTGCACAAATTTAAATTTTCCAATAATATAATTAAATATCTCTTGATTTGAAAAATTCTTGAATTGAAAAATCATTATTATTGTCACATACAATAATAATTTAGTCTTGTGTCTACAAGACTCTACTAAGAAAACGCGAAGGTAACAAGAACTACTCCCCTTATACTAGTCACTGTATGTATATTCATATGAGGTTTCTACATGTATATTACGTACTTGTTCTTACTGATTTCCTAAAAAATACTGCCCTATTTAAATACTGATTTATTTATGTTATGAGTTAAAGCAGATAAGTGTGGAGTGGAATTTGATAGTTAGAAATTAGTCGCTAAAAAGAAAAACCGCTACACTATTATTACTAGGCGCTTGTTGATATGCGTAATTTATTATTGGCTTTCTCGCTTGACAACGAACGTCGATATATGTACTAGTTTTCTCACTTTTGATACGATGAGAACTGGAGTGGCGGAAAGTCAAAGGATAAAATTCGAAGAATTAAAAGCGTTAATATTATAAATCTATTCGATTTCGGAGAATCTCGAACACATTGGAACTACAGAATTTATAAGTTAATTTCTTATCATTCATTTTAGTAGTAATACTGCGTTAATACTAAAAATACAACCTACGAACCTCTCGCAATAATACTTTATTGTTTGGAAATTAGATAGAAATATTAACATGTGATGATTATCAAATATTCACTAAGAGCCTTCACTTCTACGTTAATTTCAGGGTGTCATCTTACGCTCACGATTCGATCGTTGTTTGTCAACTTTTGTCTCGGACTAGAGTTTCAAATACCTAATTGCCCGACAGAATAATATCAACCGCTTTAATGATTCTGTTTAGATATCCTCTACCAAACTTTCGTGAACTCAGTTTATCTGAATCGATCTATTGATCGACGATCTATTGATAGGGATTTCACCTGCTTGACTGTATGCACTCTCTGATATTAAAGAGTGTGGATATAATACGAGTGATGTTGGTCGTAGTAATGTTGTGTGTGTTGTTTCTAATTATTTAATAATATATTACCTATTATTTTATACAGTGGTTGGGATAAATATTTGTGCGTGGTTGTGTGTGTGTGCGTAATAGTGTAGAAGTCACAGATAATCCGCGAAAGATAATCAATAATGGTCTTGACGCGTGAACGGAGAATCAATGTTAGTTGAAATCCGGCGTGTGGCTCAGCCCATTTTAAACTGAGATGGATTTAATAAGCCTCTTTTGTGTTATAAGGTTCAATTGTAAGTTAACTCTACTCTCTTTCTCTCTCTTACATAATGCGCAAGTAGTCCCATGAAGGTGCCTGACCTAGCCGATTACGGGCGGGATGCAGCAGACCAGGCGCAGATGCGTTGAACAGGGTAGCTCCCCTCTTCGTATTTTGCGGACAAGGGCTTAGCAGTTCTTTTTACTTACATCGGTGCTGAATGGCTCCTACTATTAACCCTGTGTTCACAAACTTGCCTAACTTCAGCAGTAAGTGCGCCTACTTCGAAATCATTCACGGCGACGCTTAACCGATCTTTGTTACCTTGTTGCGGTTATTACTAGGATTATCCCTTTAAGATCCAACTGAAGATTGTCCGTTAATTGAAGACAATCAAAATCCCACAGATGCGACGGAGAGAATCGCTTCGCACTCACAGTTCATATCGCGACTCATTTACTTGATTTTTTCCAGTGGTCACACGTTTGGCAATTTCTTACACTAATTGTGATTGGTGCACTGAGTTTTCTGTCCCTGTTGTTTTTGACCGATAGGCGGGCCTTTTCTTGCCCGCGGTCACACTATGACCAAGTTCGTCGGTCGAACTGACCTGGGGAAACTTGCGCAATATTTTAGTCTTATTTAACCCGTGCCATATGACGACAATTACAACCACAGTACAATTTCCTTTGATTCTGCTTGACCTTTGACTCGGGTAGTTTCCGAACTCGACGATCATAAGACAACTATCGTGTTTAACCAGGTGGCTTCAATACGTGACATTATAAATATTATCCTTTAATCTTTCGTTTAAAACTACAATCATATAAAACACTTCACTTTAATAATATTCTCGATCTTTCTAGTAATAAAGTTCTAGTCTTCGAATCTACACGTTCGTTTGTTCTCTGCTTTTGTACTGCACTTTTATATTCGTAAACACCGATGGTCAAATTACACAGAGAAGGCGCGACGGTTGGTTTATTATACGGATATATGAATAGATTCCAAAACTATCAAATGCACTGCCTACCCCTATAGTTTAGTCGCACCGGTAATTCAGAAAAACCAAGCAAACCGTTACTTTGCTTATTACACAGTACTAACTATCAGTGCAATTTTTTAACAGTAAGACATTATTCATTCTTCTCTGTACGAAAACCCAACAGAATTTCGAACTTCACTACACTATACTATTTTGCTTGAAAATTGATTTGAATATTTCTTATGTTTATGATTGCAAGATGTCCCCAAAGAGCCTAAATGTTTTTAAATGATTTTAAACGGTCGCGTTTTCTCCATATTGCACTCGAAAGCTCAACGGTGGTCAATATGACCATTACGTGTCTTGCAATACGAGCCTAGTAAAATTAACGGACAATATTTTCTAGGAATCCAAGCGTAGTTGCCAAACGTCGTAACTTTTATTTTTTTACTATATTTATGCATATTTTGAAAAGTATAAACATCGAACCAAGCGACGTGTCAAAGCATCGGTGCAACAGCCTAAAAGGGCGTTGATACTACCGAAAAGAGGCCACCGATGCCAGCTGAATAATTAGCTGTCAATCAATCACCGAAAATTCCCACTCTCAAAGATAAATAAGAAAAACCCGCATCGTGAGAAGCGGGGTGAAGATTTTAAATATCGCGCCATCTGTGCGCCGCGGCAAAACGTCAGAATCTTCGTGAATCTTCTTGAATCGTTGAATCTTCAGAAATCTTTCGATTTGAAATCTCTCGATTAAAATAATACAAAGTCGTGTAAAGTAAATAGTTTCTCAGAGACCAAAAATAAGAAGGTCCAAATTGGCGCTGATAGGAAAAGAAGCTCTTTGAATTGTGCTGCTCACTATACGCAATTGAAACCTGATAAGCGGCCAATCGTGTTTCCAACATTCAATCGCTCTATGCACAAGGATAAGCGCGAGCAAGCTCGAGCGGTGTAACCAAAGAAGCTGTTGCTAACACGTAATTCATCAATTTCCGATGCATAAACCTCATATTCAATTTTTATATCCAGTAAGCGGAGTCAACAACACGCAAATAACCCCTATTGATTTAAACTAACAATGAGAACGATATGTAATCGATAATTACTTAACACCACTCCAAGTGTCGTTATATTCAATTTACGCCTATATTTTTCGCCCGTGCGGAAAAAAACAACATTTGATTAAACTCACGGAACTCGACATATATTCTAAATTCACTTCAAGCTTTCGCGGTATTCAATTTACACCTGAATATTACGATAGTTCAAGAGTTATAATTCAAGATTACAATAGCATTATATTTTTACAATATTGACTAGAGACAGCATTATATTTCAATATATTTAAATAAAAACAGTTTTACAGCACACTGTCTTCGTTTTCGTTTCTTTCTACCCTGCTATCTCTTCCCTTCCGCAGTCGGCTTCTCCTTCACACCGCCTTAAGGAGAACTCACCCTCGGGTTAATTCCCGAACATTCTCACTAGGCTCTGCACAAGGTCCCCCGCTTCATCAATTCAGTACATCAATCATAAAAAAATACTCACCCAAAACCGAACTTCATATTTGCCTATTCCCAAAAAAATTATTCTTTGAGCTCACCCCCAAGAAGGGGTGAGCTATTATCATTGCGATCCAAGGCCTTTTACAAATAATTGTACAAATAATTTTATTGGTGTCACTTGTGCAGCTCCGCACATCTCTCTGTCTCTCTCCCTCTGTCCGACTCGAAGACTGTAACTTTCAGTCGGTTTGGAACTAATAGTATTGCTTCGCGATCTGCTATTTCTTTCTGTTCACTATCCGGCTCAAAAGATCAAATGTTCAGGAACTAACCCGAACATTTAGCTCTCCCAAAGTGGTGTGATTGAAAGGCTGATAGTGGTACGGAAGAGATGGCAGGGTAGAATGAAATGAAGTTGCAGAATCCATATGTAATACTGTACAACGGTGTTTATTAAAAAGAGATGGAAATTATAATGCGGTCTTTTTCTTGAATTGTATAATCCTTGCTATCGCAATATTTAAGCGTAAATTGAATACTGCTAAGCTTGTATTAGTCCTATTAATTATTTTACTGTGTTATTTATTCTAGTCTAATAATCGGTGTTAATCATAGATGAGTCTACTGGCCTTTACTTTATTTGTAATTGCGGTGGTTTAAGCCTGTTTGTCTTACTGTTTATTTATTACTTACTGAAAAATAGTAATTGACTGTCTGCGCATGCAACATTCAATTATTAATTAAACGCCGCGACAGCTGCCCTCAAGTAGTGTGTTAAGTCGCTACTTGCCTATCTCGCTCTTTCTCTTTTACTTTCCTCGATAAGCCGAATATAGGTTGATGTTGGATGCGGCGCTCAGTAGTAAATTGAACACCACGGGTCAAAGCTTTCGTTATTTAACAGTTACTATACATTTTAAATTTTAAATAGTTATTATACAACGTTATTGCAGCGACTTGGTATTAGTACCGGGTAGAAACTTCAATATAATTGCCGAACCCTGATGTTTGAGAATCTTTTTCTTTAATTGTTAGAGTACTGTATTTTCAATTTATATTTTCTATTATAAAAAGAGCACGATTTTTAGGAGAATTCTGAAGCGCAGTGCGCGTACTGTTTAGTTTTAATATCTTTACCCTGCTCCTTGAGAAGTGGTGATCATCTTCGACTTCTATGAGAGTGGGAAGTTTTGGTGATTCGATGAAAATCAATTTTCGACTGTAATTGGAGCCCTAGCCAAATGCCGTTTCGAAGCGGGTAGGGGCGAAGTGATGACGTTGCAGTGGTGGCTGCGTTTCAAGACGTCGGGCCACGGCTTGAAATTAGTAACTAAATTTTCATGGTTTTCAATTTTTATCAGTTTGTTACGAAAATATCATGAAGTTTGGCAACTATGCGATTATTCCTAAAAGGTTTCCTTTTGTTCATTGCTTTTACTAGGCTCGTATTTAAGGCATGTATTGGTCAAATTGACAATCGCCAAAATTTCTAGATGTAGTCCGAGAAAACATGGTCGTAAAAAAGGTCATAAACCGGAGAAGTAAATACTCGATGTACTTTCTAATTATATTCCTAGGCTCTTGGGACGTATCTGGCAATCATAAACATGTTTAATATTTCCAAAAGAATTTACAAAATAAGAGGTAGTACAGACGATCGAGAAACCAACGGAATCTTAAACATTTATTTTTCTTAAAACTATCATGCCAAATTTTTTCTACATAAGTTTGCTTTAAAATAAAAATTTTAATTTTCTTACAATCTATCGGAATTGCTATGTTTATATGATGTACAAATTATTGAGACTTAGTTTTAAACATGCATCATAGTATACTGTATTTGGTATATAAATAGAAAAATTATTTAATGTTTTTTGACTGATTTTATTCTTTGATAAAACTTAAATCGAGATCTTCAGGATACATTAACAAAATTAATATTACATAATAGTATAAACATTTTGCAATTTCGAAAATATCGAGCAGTTACAAATATTGATTTAATTAATTTTATTTATTTTTATTTTCAATTATTTGCTAATGAAATAGAAAATTTGAAATAATTTATTTTAATTTATTTCAATATAAATAAATTTACGTAAGCTATATTTAATAAACTATTACCTTTAACTTTTGGGGTATGAAATATTTGTAATATAATATCATATATTTATAAAAATCTCATATATAAATAAATAATTATTATTTATATAATAAATTGATTAGTAATTTAGTTATACATGATATCATATTGACAAAACGTAGAATATAAACAAAACATTTAATTTTAGTATGTAAGACATACCTAATGTGTTCATACATTATCTTCATTAGAGCTTTAAAAAAAAAAATTATTATATATAAAGAATTGTATGCGTTAAAAATTGATTATCTTTAATATGGGTAAAACTGAATTAAACGTTTAAAATATTAACTTTTAAATGAAGTTTTTGAAGAATGCGTGTATGTTGTGCATGCATAGAAAGAGAGTGAAAACATTTTTTTCGGTATTTTTTATTGAAATGTTCCCATTTATTTTTATTCCTCAGTTTTTTTAGTTAAAATTTTAGTAGTTAAAATTGCTAGTCATATTTTGTAGATTATTAAATATAGTATAATAAATGAATATTAAAAATTAGTAACTCATATTTGTATTATTTAGTATTGGAAAACAAAAATGTATTTGAACATATTTATATTATAATTTATAAAAGATCAAAACATCAATTGACATAATATTAAAAACTTTCGAATGTTCTATTATATTTATTAATATATCTATAAAACAATTTTTTTGAAGGCACGATGCAACTTAACTTTGTATGTTAAAAGAAATATTTAAGCTGTTATATTACTTATAAAAAAGTTAATAAAAAAAAAATTAATAAGTAACTGAGAAAATAAATGCGATATACAGTTTATTTTTATTTATCAATTTATATGCCATTATTAAATAGAATCACTGCTTTGTCAATTTAATTTACGATAAATTATGATCGTGCATTTACAGTTTTCATTTCTGGATAATAAATATCGTTGATGATATTTTATCAATCTAAGTATTTTAATTCTAAGATTAAATATGATTTCAAGCAATTAAATATTTAATATTTAAAATTAATACAATAATAATTATTTAAAGGTGTTTGATTATCCATACTTTAAGAAATAGAATGCTTGTCTGTGTATGAATCATTTTATTGTAATTTAAAATCAAATTTTTTATAATATAAAAACATTGTTTTTAACAAATCTAGTAAATATTAAAATATAAAAGAACAGTTATTATACATTTTTTGATCAATTAAATTAAAATTTAGTTTTCAAACAAACAAGTTATGTGCATGAATTGAATTGCTTTCTTATTTTGCAATACTTTATTTAATAAATATAAAATAAATATTAAAAAAATACCAATAAAATAATAAAAAAAATATAAATCCAAAATCTTCATTTCATTGAAAAGCTAAAATAAATAACATACGTTCAAATCGTAATGTAATATTTATTCTTGTCACAATACTATTTATAGATATAATGATAATTATTAATGCATTATATTTTACTTCCTATGAGTAAAATTTTTAATCTTAAATGTTATCTATAAAGTTTTTAAACACATTGTAAGAACATTTATAAATAGCTTATGACTTTTCTTTATCTCATTAATTTAAGATACAGAAGTGACTGAACAAATACCTCTAAGTAGTTATTAAAACAAGTTATTATTATTAAAAAAAAGTTATTATTAAAACACTTGTGTTTATAGAATAAAAATATTAACAATTAACAATATTCTACTAAAGTTTCAATATATATGTACACATTCAAAAAATTTAACAATTTGATTTTCAGATTGAGATTTTCGCGAATACATTTAAATTATCGATTTCAATATAAGGTAGAGTATAGATTATTTCTCAAAATTTATACTTACGAACGTTTACGATATCTCTTATTGTGTCGTCGCTTTTTATATGTTGCTAAGTTATTTTTTATATTCTATAATCAATGCTCTTTTTCATAAGACTTCATTTCACGGAGTGCTTAAAGTTGCTTGAAATCTTATTTTCTTTTGCTTGTGTTCAAGCTTTGACAATACAATATATATCCATTAATTAAAGGATTCGTTTTAAATTTGGTTACTTTATACAAAACTAAATATTTCCTCGTTTGTTGAATTTAGTAAAGTAAAGCAAAAGAATTTAATTATAAATTTTAACTGTTAAATCCAAATTTTTTAAAAAAATTGAAAGAATCTGGTTTTGCAAATTTAAATTAATAGTGATCAATAAGTCGAGCTCTCCATTTTTTCCATCGAAATGATATTCTTCATACATTCAATATTTATGAAATGAGCTATGATATTTGGTCACAAATACCTGTCTCGAAATTTATTTAATGTCAGCAATTGAAGTAATATTATCTCATGAAAACGTTCTCATAAAAGCTGTGTCAACTTATAGGTATTTTTGTTAATGCATCATATTTTTTTATTTAATCGTCTATCATTTTAGTAAATAAATAATTTTAACAGATATTATTAAATAGAAAACATCAAATCCTGCTGAAAATTTTCTATATTATATAAAAAAGAATAAAACAAGGGCACATAATTATAAAAGGATAAACTACAAGATAACCTAAATACTCCTATTTTAAATTTAGTGAAGTAACAGAGAATAAGAAGAATTTAGTATATAATAATGTTTTTTTGTAATTTTAGTATACAATGATGAAACTGTTGATTTTTAATTTCAGAAATTTAAAATTTTAATACAATAATTACTTAAATATTATTTGTTATACATAAATAGATATATGTCAAGCAGAAAAAAAACAAAAATATTTAAATTTGAAGGCAGAATTATTTTAATTATCAAATTGCAAAGTGCCATTAGATTAATATGTGCGAATGCGCGTGAGGGAGTAAGTAAGTTAATGAGTATATGCGTGATTTCACACATATTTTTGTGTATGCGAATGTATAAATTACAAAAGCATCATATATCATAGAAATATATATATATATAATCCATCTACGTAAACTTTTATAAAGAATTCAACTTTAATTTAAGTGCATGTAAAACATTTGATATCCGCTTTTAACTCTTTATATTAAATTATAATATTTTATCTAACAATACTGTTTTTATTCATGCATAAAAAATAAACGAAATTTACCAATTTTTTTTAATTATTTAACAAAAACAAATTGCAAAATGCAAAATATAAATACCTTAAAACATCAATATACTATAAATTTATCAATCATTTTTGAACTTCAAAACTTATTATTTTGTAAATCTCGATAATTTTTATTTTATAATAAATTCATTTCTTAAGATTTAAGATAAATTTATTACTAAAAAAATAATTAAAACTTCCAACTATACTATATAACATAATTAAAAACTGTTCACGACAGTTATAGGCACTAATATGATAAAAACGAATATAAAGGATAGAATAATTTACATTTCAATTTATAAGAAATATGAGTTTCAGAATTAATATCTAAAATTTATCCGATAAAAATTTGACGAACGAAAGTATTAGAGCATTCCCCGAATTAAGGTTAAGCCAATATTGATAAGACTGCTTTACAGTGACCACTATTACGATCTTGAGCTACTTTTGGGACAAGGGGGCTCCGCTCCGTTAAACGCCGACCTGAGTGACGCTGTGCACGTCTTCGGGTCACACCCAGGAAATTTAGTTTTTGGAGGTGTTACATTTTCGTATGAAGAACCTGGCTATGTGATGGTATCGTTGGTCTTTTAATCACTGATGAATACGTGCGAACAACTTATATGATATACCTCGTTTCACTAAAGAAAAATGTCTGCTTGTTCTTATATTAACTAACTTAGGTTATCACGTTCATGTTTTTAATGCTTATTAATAGCTGTAAGAGCACAGACAAACATTTATTATTAAAATTAAAATATCGATAATGAAATTTAAAGACATTTGCTCACTTTGAAGTAAATTAAAAAATTGTATATGTTCGGAAAATCCGTATAATAAACAAAGTCATGTCGTCGCCGAGTAATGTGATCATTAGTGTATATGAAATAGTAGTACGGTATAAATACAGAGAACGAATAAACGTGCAAAAAAAGACAAAAACGGCCATTTCTAGAAAGATCTAAAAGGAAAGTACACGTGTGGGTACAATTGTCGCCACTTCATCCGAGCTAGTAGAAACATAGACGATTTCATGACTTTCCCGCGCAGCCTACGCTGCGGACTCGGCGGCGGCGTGACCGCGGGTGGGAAAACGGCCCGCTTATCGGTATCTAAAATAAGAGGGACAAAGAACTCAGTGCACTAACAACAATTAATGTAACGAAGTGCCGATCGCGGGACCAATGGGAAACATTAAGTGCATTAGTTTCGACAGGGTGGCGTAAAGTCGCGGTGCGAACTATGAGAGCAAAGTGAACCACGCAGTCGAATCAGTATAATTTTAGTTGTCTTCGAGTAAAGATCAATTTTCAATTGAGTATTCTGACAGAAGCTGGAACAAGGCAACGAAGATTGGTAGAAGCAATACCGTAAAAAGGTTGAAAGAAACGCACTCCCTCCAGCTGAAGTAACTAAGTACCATTCAGCCTGAGTGTAGGTGCCCGGTAACGGCTGAGGCCTTGTCAGCAACATTCAAAGAGGCAAATTGCCCTCTTCCACGTATCAGCGCCTAGTTCAAGAGTTGCAGCATCCAGCCTACAAGCGGCAAGGTCGGATATCTTTTAGGACTAATCGCACAGAACGTAAGAACGCAGAAATTAACTTACAATTGAA
The DNA here is from genome assembly GCA_030522565.1 of Ceratosolen corneri. Taxonomy (NCBI): domain Eukaryota; kingdom Metazoa; phylum Arthropoda; class Insecta; order Hymenoptera; family Agaonidae; genus Ceratosolen; species Ceratosolen corneri. The sequence goes on from JAPYYT010001019.1 coordinate 16,083, forward strand.
CTTCGCACCGTAAAAGAGGTTTGTCACATCCAACTCAGTGTAAACGGGGCTAAGCCGCATGGCGGATTTTCGAATGCCATTGAATCTCCGTTCAAACATTACAGCCATTATTCATTATCACACAATTACACACACGCACACTCAACCAAGCACAAATAACAACCGCTGTATAAAATAATAGAGAGTTTATCATTAAATAATAGTAACCGGCATACACACGTGTTTAACGATTAAATCTATTCTACCACCAACATCAATCCTATTATATCCCCACTCCTTAACATCAGGGAGTGCATACAGTCAAGCAGGTGAATTCTCTATCAGTAGGCCGTCGGAACAGGTAAAGCTGAGCCCACGAGAGCTAGGTAGAGGATACCACAACAGAATATATGTACGTGCCTTACAATTGTATGTAAATCATTAATTTTTTATCATTCGGTATAATTGTTTTTAAGTATTTCTTTTAGTTAAATAAAATAACTTATCTTAATTCATTTTTAGTTTTTCCTTTTGTTATATAAAAATCAATTTATTGATATACGTAACTGTAGCAAAAATAAAAATACATTTTCAATATCATTGTACCATGCTTGAGTTATTCTATATTAATGTATGAAACTATGAACTATGAAAGTAATTTTAGGATTTATTAGCTTTAGATAAAAATTTAATTTGATCAAAAGCTAATATTTTCCATAGACGCCATGAATACTAAAATATCTAATCAATTTTGCATTAACGATTATTTATTTTACTTCATCGAATCAAAGTTGTCAAATGATCAAAGCCAAGTATTGACAATAAATTAACTCGGTGTTGTCCTTTAACAATGAAGTATTTCGAAAAAATGAATCCCAATAAAGTTAGTCTTAGATGTTCGATACAGTAAATGATTAATTAATTAATCAAGCTCGCTCTTTCCTATCCACAATAAATAACAGCGTCAAATGTTCTTTTATAATGTGTTTATTTTTGTTTCCTGGGCGCATGCGTCTTCCGCCTCAGTAAGAGGAAATAGACACGCACCGTTTTTTTCTCCTTCTTAAAAGCGTGCGGCGCGCTTCTTTATCTTAAGCGGAGCCCTGGATGTGCGGCCATATAAATATAGATTACTAGTGCTAATGACGCCTTCTTCACAGCTCGCCACGACTTCGCTGATTAACTTCAACGGCAAAAATAATGAATCGGAAGGGATTTCCTTAACTTCTGGATCAAATCCAATTTCGTAATTAAAGTTTTCATATTGCTTCAAAATTTTTAATAAATATTAATGCAAAGTCGATATGTTTTTATTCTTTTTTACACGTTATCCCAAGACTTGTCTTATCTATGTTCATTGATTTCCAAAATTTTCTCTTTTACCTTCTTTTATACATATAAATATCGAATATATTTGATCTTTATTCTAAAATTACGCCATTAATAATTAAAATTTTCACAATTATTTTTAAACTTTTTTATTTGATGCTGTATAAACGAATAAAATAAGAGGTTATATAATAAAAATGTAAATATAATAATTTTGATTATTAACAATCTATAACTGTCAATTTATATATTTGATTATTGATTAGGCTATATTGTAATATCTATATATTTTATTTCTTTATAATTCTAATTTATTAATGATCATTTATTCACCAAATATGCGTTAATATTTTAAAATATACATAATTAAATGTAGTTTTATAGATTTTTCATTAATCCTAATTGGACTATCTTTCACCTAAAATGTTGTCTATGTCCCTTGATATTTTATCACAATCTATACCTACTTGCATTAATGTATGAATACAATTTTTGTTTATATGTGATTATATAATTTAGTTGGAAATTATTTTATTTGAATTTATATTTATTTTATTTTCTATTCCTTTCCAAATTAGCATAATGAATATTGTTAACGACGTTTGAATTATTGATAACTATTTATTTGTACCTATAATTATTGTATATAATCCAATTATTAACATCCACAGAGTTTGACTACAATTAAAGTTTTTCTTTTTATTATTTTATTATTTATTATTTTTACGTTTTTTAATTTTCATTATAGTCGATTTATAAACATTAAGAATTAGTTGAAATACAGTGTTCTAAATGTAAATTCAATTATTCTACAGTACACTGTAGTTACTATTAAATACAGACCAATTTAAGTAAGACACTAAGAGTTGTTTTTGATTGTAGACTAGATGCAAATGTGCTACCAATATGTTCATCGCGAAAGAAAAGGAAAGACTAAAAATAGAGAAACAAAGTTTTACAATCCAATAATTATTGTAAATTTTTACTATACTAAATAGCAAACGGACTGAGTCGCTTATCTCAAATAACCATTATTTCACTTTAATGTTAGTCGTTAGTAGTCCTGCGTAGTAAATTTCGAACTAATATTTTCTTCTTAATTCGATTACATACTCTCCACGTATAACGAATGCCATTAATAACGATCATCCGTTGTTCACAATGATAACCGCATTGAATCACATATTGAAGTGAAATATTATAAATCTTATATTATAAGTGAACAATGATTATCATAATTCCTCTTTGTAATTCTTCTTTAATTTTATTATTTTAACAATAGTTTACATACGGAAAAAAAAATTACGAGATACACCAGTAATAACATTCTATTCGGCGTTATAAATTAGGAAAATATTAGTATGGACGGTTAATGACGCCAATTGCTATAGTTTTAATATTTAAAGACAAGATAAAACAACCGATGTATCCCTATTCTTTTAATTCTTTTAATTCTTTTTTTAATTTTATTTATTTTTTTTTATTTTATATACTTTAGAATTTTGTAAGTGTATCTCAAATCGAGGGATAAGGAGTGATTAGGTAGAAACCCGAACAGTCGGTCTTTCTTGGAACTCCCTCGTTAGTGACCAAACATCTTTCTATCTAATAAATTTCAAAGTTCACGTATTGAAAGATTAAGACTAATAGAAATAAGTACAATATTTACAGATAAGATTGTCTGATTTGGTTGATTTATGTTTGTCTTTTATTAGAGTTTTTTTCATTTTTTTTTATGCAACGATACTAATAAAATCTATTATCTCAAGAATAAAATTAGTATCATTTTATAAGTGCGAACTTTGAGAATGAACTAAAAACAGAACTAAAAAATCTAAATTAAGAATTTTAAAGATCAGCAAAATTTCGGAGCTAAACGATTAATAAGTAAGATTGAATTGTTGAAAAATCAATTAAAAATATTACACTATAGATGTATGTATCCTGTTAAGTATAAAAAGTAAAGTAATTATATAATATAAAATATAGAATTGAAATAAGAATGTTTCAAGACAAAAACAAAAAATGGTACCTCAAGTAAGCATTATAATTTTTATTTTAAATAATGTATTTCTAGCAGATTCAAAAACAATTGTATAAACATAGATACATTTTTTATTTTTGATAAATATTTCATAGATAATTGGAATATTGGTTAAAAATTCAATTTTAGCACTCAATATAACTTTTCTGCGGATATCAAGAATTTTTTCTACATCTGAATTAGATTTTTGTTATTTCAACTCGGATGATAATTGATCACAGTAAAAATTACTATGTAACGAAAAGTAAATTCTGTTAAGTGTAATAAATCAGTTTCTTGTCCACCAATAAAAGAAAGTCGTTACTCAAAATAAATATCCTTTATGTAGCGTTTGACTCATCATAAATAATCCTGACATTCTCAACGTATACATTAATGTGCTTAAAATAATACGGTATATTATTCAACATTTTACCAAAATAAATAAATGGTTTATGACGGTAGCGTATGAGGGAGAGAATGTATTATAATTATATGCCAAGCCACAAGCTTGCTAACACGGATTTATGCTTCAGAGCGTTTTTTCATTTGCGCGTGCTATCAACGATTCTCAACCTTTTTTTTCTTTATTCAGCTATGGTTCTTACACATAATTTTCTTTTTACAAGTTTAATCGTGGAACATACTATATAACTTTTATAATTAATCTATTATATAATTAATTTATATAAAATATAAATTTTTAAAAAAATTAAATTATAAGCTTACTATATTAATTATTTTAATTAAAAAATTTACTAAGTGTTTACTTCCTTTATATAACCAATCCTAAAATATCAGACTTTCTTTAAAATAATTGTTGTTTACTTACATAATTATTAACAAATGAAATGTATTTTACCGATATTAATTGATTTAATTAATTGTAAATAATTGATTATTTATCAATAAAAAACCACTGAATCATATTTACGATTTTTAAAAATATTTTAAAAATATATTAAGTAATCTATGTAAGAAACAGAATAAGATATAATTATTTAATTGTTGTATATAAATATTTGAACCTATTAAAAACTTGTATTTAAGTATATATTGAAGTATATGTCGATTTAGATCAATGAATAAGGATGTCGACATAAATTTTAATAGACTTAATAAATATACCGTACAATTTCTGAAAATTTAAATGAAAAAAAAAAACTTTATACTTTTTGTTTATTACATTTATATATGTTAATCTGTTACCAACTCGCCCTTAACTAGGCAAATTGAACGCACGTAGTTCACAATGGGAATATTGTAATTGTAATGATTATAATTATTTAGTTACATCTTTGAGTTTATTTAAAATTCATAATAAATAAATATTTCCTATTAATCGACTGTAACAATAAATCATCAAGGCTTTATTATGATGATCTCATTAAACATCAATATTTGATTTTTATAAAATCACATTTTCTTTTGTTTCAAAGTAAAACATACTGTAGTATTTAACATTGTTTACATGTTAGTAATAAGTTTCATTTTACACACGTAAAAGCTACGACAGTCACCTATCTTGTGTTTCATTTGATCAGCATTTTAATGAAAAGCTAAATCAGCTACTGTTTAATTCAACCCTAATTCCTTAAATAGGCAATTTTTAATTTTTTTATTAGATAAAATCGACAAAAATGTATCTTAAATAATTACTACCATATATTATTTGAACATCTTTTTTGAATAATTTAAAAATATTATAATTTTTGTAATTAAATAAATAATTGTAATTTTGGACTTATGTAAAAAAAAAAATATATATATATATATAATAAAAATATATTAAACTGTTAAATTTGAATTTATTGCTTTCTTCTAAGTATCAATATTTATACATATTTTTCATCCTACAATATTAAAACTATAAATTATATATATTTTAATAATTTCCTTTTTATTTATGTGCACGACAAAATACATGCCTACTTGACTCGTTTGAATTAAAAAATGGAAAAGTAGTCCAATGCTTATTTATAAAATAAATTGTTTACTATATTTAGATGTTTATTAATGTGATTATTAAAGATTATTAGTATTTCTTAAGAAATTTAGAAACATTTTTCTATTAACAGTTTAATGACAATAATATAACTTTAATATAATTTTTCCATTTAGAGTAATTATCTATGTAGTATAATCAGAATATATTTTTATTCCAATTATTAAATATAAATAAGCTACTCATACAACCTTCGGAAATATGACTTCATGTTTGAATATTATCTTCAAACTTTATATGAATATACTAGATAAATAAAAAGAAACATTTTTCGACAAAGTTTAATATTAGAAAGAATAAGAAAGATGAGATCAATCACAAACGATCTTGGAGTTCATATATGTTTTTCTCGAAATTTCTTAAACAATGACGTCAATAAGAACATAAAGACACGTGTAAGCGTGTGAAGAGAGAGTGAGAGAGCAAAGTAAAGAGCATGAAATATATATCATCTATATTATAGGTGAGTTATAGTAAATAATTATATTAATTCTATAAATTTGTAAACCGATTCTGGATTTAAATTTAATTAAATATAATAGTTTCATAGTTGCACCACACAAATTGTACAAAATAACTATATATACAAAATACATAACTATACAAATATAAATTTAAAAAATATATTTTTTATAAAAAATATAATATTTTTAAGACACTTAAAGTAAAGGATCACTGTAAAAGCAATGACTTTGATATCAATCCCTGAATAAGAATTTTAAACGATACTATTATATTTTATTCGAATGAGTTCTCTAAAATATATGATTTCGAATTTTAAAATATTTTATTTTAAGCACCATTCAAATTTTACTAAGTAAATTTTTAAAAAGTTCGATCTCAATGTTTGATATGCTATATTATGTTGTACTTTGTCGACTTTCAAATTTAATATCTTGATCTAATAAATTTGAAGTAAAATTATTAATTCATATTTTTTATAAAATTCTCTTATACAGTTTGAAAATGAAAGAAATAAAAACTTATTAATCAAAGAATAAATGATATAAATTAAACAGTGAAAAAATTGTTTATTTATATTTACATTACTTCAATGCAAAGATATAATAGTAATACATAACCATAATAAATAACACAAATAAAATAATATAAGTATTATAATAGTTTTATATGTAAAATTTAGATTGAAATTTAAAAATGTTTGTATTGTTTAGAACATACACTTTAAATAATTAAAATAAATAATTAAAATTTATATGCTGTTAACATTTAATTTAAAAAATTATTTAGTTTTTTTTTAAACGAAAGTAATTTTAATAATTGCAATTTAGAAGAGACACTAAAAAGACTAAAATATAGAGAGTAAGAGAGATATTCTAAAAGTGAATAAAGCTAGTACAATATATTATAAATGTAGAATTAAATAAATAATTAAAAAATAATTAAAAAGCAAATAATTCAAATATAACTTCTTTTAGATATTTAAGATAAAAATAAATAAAAAAAATAATAAAATAATTCATTAATTAAGTTATTTATATAAATATTAATTTTTATCTGCATTTGTATTTATTTAATTTAAATATTATATTTATTTGTTAATTTACGTACATATATTTACTATTATATCATTAATATATTTTTTTCAATGAATACAATGGATTATACATTCTATATAAATTAAAGATTATTATCAATATTTTATATAATCAAGCTGTTTTCATTATATTTAATGCAAGTATTTTCAGCAATGTTTAACAGTCTTATAAATATATCTTGTTACGATAAATAAATTTTATAAATTCGCATGCTGTAATATTAATGATTAGAAAATAAGGTAAGTATAAGAAAGTTTAATACTTATAATATGACAAATGTGTGATGTCAAAATTTGGAGCAAATTAAGTTATTAAACGGGGTAACTTGAAGGAAGTTTCAATTTCCTCGCATGCTCATACTTCAAAACATTCGTTAATATACAAACGTAAATGCTACGTACGAAATGTTTTGCTTTTTCCGTCATAATGCAATATAGTATTGGTGCGGCAGATATTTTATATTATAACATGCAAACACTAACAAAACAATCCTTATGAAGTGTAGATGCTTGATATTATAATACATGCAAACACTAACAAAACAATCGTTATGAAGTGTTTGATACACTGCATGAATAATGAGGTTTGTAACATTTTAGTTTCGCAAATTTTTAATTAATTTCCTCGGTTTCTCTTGAATTTTCCCTTCAATTATTCCACTCATGAATCCTTGCTCTCAACTACGCTAATTGTTTATATTTACTGCCATATAAGTATCAAGAAAGTGCGAATTTTATGTCTAAATGTGTCCGCACTATAATAAAAAAATGCATGAAGTTATGCTAGTCTATGTTAGTCTATGCTAAAGATGTTCTAGGCTTCCGTCAGAAGCGGAATTGTTTAGAAGAGTCGTTTCTCAGCGATTGTGAATTTCTTTTGTACGTTTCTTGATCAATTCTTACGTTTTTATGATAACAAAAGGTCTAAGATTAAGGAAAAGGTAGCTCGACAAGAAAGATCTTAGTTTATTTCAAGCTTTTATAAAGAAAAATGAACATAAAAATACCTCTGGGCGTTATAACTTCAATATTGAATTCGTCTTATTATTTTGAGCACGCAAATAATGTCTAATACCGTATTTTATAATATCAAGAATTAATGATTTTCTTTTGTATAATAATTCAATTACATATATAGAATAACGAGGTTTTTACTCGAGATTTTCTATTATCTTATGAACTGAAATTCGCAATAAAATATGACATTTTGTCTGCTATTCTTAATTAATTAGTATGCTTTTCGTGTTGCAATCTTTTGATCAGTTAATTAAACTTTCAAATTGTTGTCTTAAAATTAAGATAAAATGTAAAGTATTATACATGTAATAGAATATGTAATAGAATATTAATATGGAAGAAATTTTTTAATAAGAAATTTAATAATATGTACGAGCATAAAAATATATTACGGAAACTAATAAAAAAGTAAAGTATACAAACAAGCACAAATTACATATTTTTAAATACTGTATAATATTACATCTATAAACTAAAAATTGATTTTATTTTTTTATTACAAAAAATTATTTATTACTATAAGAATTTTTTTCGTAATTGATTTTAAACAATTATTGTTTAATATTGTTAAATATTTCACAACACATTTTATTTATCCAATCAAACCTTTCTGAGTAAAAACTGACAATTTAAAAATAAAGATTCAGAAGAAATTTTAATTAACGAAACATTTCGGTAGATTTTGGTCGACACTCTCTACGTTTACAAAAATAAAAGTCACGGAATATTTTTCTGCACTTACATCTCTCATATTTGTTACATAAAAGCAATATTTAATTGTAATCTTAAAAATGCTCTCAAATGAACAGAGAATAAAGAAATGTTTATAATAATTAGTATGCGCTAAAAGTGGCTTTTGGACTGCATGCTATCTTGATTCAGTTATCATCAGTATATATGATTTTGGTACTTTCATTTAATGTAA
>JAPYYT010001020.1:0-32890 GCA_030522565.1 Ceratosolen corneri
AAATTGAAACGTACAATTTTTATTTGTTTCATAATTCGCGTACATTTTATTCTTTATTTTATCAATAAAAATGAAAAATGGTATAAATATGAATCTTTCCGATTAACCAGTCAAAAAACCTTTTTCTTTTATTAATTTAATACACAAGTGTTACAAATCTTATAACAACCAACAAATAATTGTCATAAAACAACTCACAAATAAATCATATGCTAATTTGTTTTAAATCTACTACTGCACATTATTGATTAAAGTTTTACGATTTTCGGTAACAAATAATTTTTATTGGTGTATAATTACAAACCTCAAATTATAAAATCGTTCTGTGTTACAATTAAATCAGTATAATCCAATAAAACATATTTTTATTTTATTTTTTTATTTTTATTGAAGTTTATCTATTAAATAAGAAACATAGAAACATTTATCGTTTGTGTTTCATCTATTTAAATCTGACGGGCAGTTACTCAGCACACATTTATTATTTGTGCATTATATAATTTTTATATACATAATTGACTAAACCGTTCAATGTATATTACTACAGCATATTTTTATTTAAAAATATTGCTAGAAAGTATAATCAAGTCAGTAAAAATTCAATTATTAAATATTTTATACAGAAAACATAATTTTATTGTCTTTATTCCAAAAGTTATAAGTATCTATTAATCATATTCATTTCATCTAATAAATAAACAATGGTTTTTGTAAGGTTAAAAGAATTTGAAGGTTATTGTATTTTATTATAGTGACTATTTAACATAATTAAATTAATAATATTTTGTTTTGTTAATTTTTATATCAGTAAATATATTTAACATACGTTTAATGCCGTAAAATAGTATAGGTGCTTTTAACGAGTATATATTTCTTTTGAGAATATATATTACTTTTGAGACTTCTATGTTATTGTTATTGTTATATTCTATGTTACTTCTATGTTAGACTTAGGTTATTTTAATTATTCTATGAATAATTAAATATTTTTTTAATATAATCGTATAAAATTTACGTTAAATGATAGTAAGTACGATTCATTCAATGTAGTCCATAAAATGCTAACCTATAATCACAACTACAATATTTTTGTACTTTCTTAGAATTGATTATGATTTATTCTTGCATTATATGGTAAATTTTCTATTTTCAATTGTGTTATTCAGACTTGCTGATTCATAGTTATTATTTCATATTTACGTATTTAAATGTATTAGTTAGAAGAAATAATAGAGAAAGTTATATAGAACATTTTGAAAATAATTTCAACTATTGCAAAAATTTTTCTACGTTATTTATAAAAGATACATTTAAAATATTAGAACTTATATAAGATTCTTAAGGGTTCTTGCAATAACAGTTATAACTTAAAATAAATTTTTGTAAATTTTGTATATTACAAAATGTTTAATTAATTCTTAAAAAATTTGTATATACATACTAAATAGTAAGATAATTTATACATTTCTCGATGTATATAAATATATATATATATAGAAGCTATTGAATAAATTATAATGATAATATTACTATATAAATACTTATTTCTCACATTTACAAAAACATGATTAATTTTGATTTTTTAACATTATTTGTATATTTTTTAAAGATAAATTAATACATAATTAATAAATTAATGAATAAAATGAATATTTTCATTTGGTAATTTGAGATTTATTTTTCTGTAATGTGTTAGTTTTAACTTGGATAAATTATTTTGTCTTTGTGTCACCATACTTATAAGAAGCATACTTATAAGAACTATTATACAATTTTATTATATATATTATATTACTTATATTATACGAAATTATACAATTTTATCAGTTAAAAATTTACGTATATTTTTATATATTATGATTTCTATTTAGTAATTATTTTTTACAAATTAGAATTTATAGCGATGTATAGTTTACAAATAAACATGTAATTATTTAGAAATAATTAGTGTAGCAAACAAATTTAATGAAATTATTTCCAATCTTAGTTATTTAATTAAAACACGTGACTTATAAGAGAGATTTTTTTTATAAATTCGCAAAATAAAATAGTGGTTAATAATTCAATTTTTACTTGACAAATTTTAATAATAAATACAAATTACGCTGGATTAACCTATATTTATTGTGCAATGAATTTAATAAAGTAATTAGAATTCATGTTCTTGTAAAAGTGACAATACTTGAAACTAATTTTTCATAAATTTCAGAAAAGTGTTAGTATTATGCTAAAACGTATGATTAGATTTAAAGCATTTGAAGTACTTCAAAGTTTAATGACGATCGATTTAATGAAAATTGAAAAATCATAAAAAATCACACGGACAAATGCATGAGATAATAAATAAAGGTGTTTGTGTTTGTACGTAAAGCAGCGCGTAACGATACAATGCCATTGTGTGCATATTGTTTTTCTCACGTTACATTCGCATCGAGTAAACTACGCGATTAGCGTATTGTGGCACAACGACACTACATAACCTCACGTAAATTTAAATCCCTAAATCGGTGCAATTACATGCACTAGTCATTCTCATATTCTAATCTTATAATCTCATTTAATGTTTTAATATCACTTGATCAATTATTGGTAATGCGCAAGAGATAAAAGGGAAAATATTGGAAAAAAACAAACACAAATGAATACTTGTTGTTAAATGAATACTCTAAGAGCTTGGTAGCGCAATGAAAATATGAATCGTTGTACAAAACGTTATTCATGTAAAAGTTGTTTACTCTATATTCGAATTTACAGGGAAATTATTTTTTTTTATAATTTATCAAGCATAAGTTTAGAAAATCAATAATGGGCAAGAGTTTTTTATTTTTATAGTTGAATTTACAATTCAAACGTACTGGCTTTGCATTTTTTAAATTATAATGTAATTAGATTTATTCGTGCCAATTATGCGTGCATACATTCTCTGTTGAAATCAGTTTTGTGTGTAAGAAATAAGAATCAGTAAAAAGTACTTCAGCCTATTCTTAAATATATTTTCTTAATTATTGCGCTCTCTAACTCTTTCTGTTTTACAGTTTAAAATAATTTGTTGTCTCTTAAAAGTATATATTAATGCAAAGGCTAAAAGAAGAAGCATAAGATATGTTAAATCGTTATTGTTAATTATGAATATTAATCTATTAAAAGTGTAAACATTTTATTTTAATAAATATGTCAATAAAAGTACATTTTAATTAATTTTATTCAATTACGTAAGTAAGCATATATGTTTTAATGTATTTGTTGATATATTAAAGAATCTACCTAGTCTAACTTCAAATAAGAAATTTTTTATTAATTGTATAAGAATTTTCATTAGTTTATTAATTATTTATTAATTTTAATTAATTAGATTTTATTGAATGATCTATAAGATTAGAAAAAGTATTGTTCTTTTTTTGTTTATAAGAAATTTTTCAAATCAAACAAGTCATTAATTTTAGCTTGTATTTCCGCAATACTCTAGAATTTATTATTAATTAGGAGAATAATTAATATAAAAGAGATAACAAATATCGCGATAGAATTTTAAAAAACTCTCGACAATATGTCGCATGTAAAAATACGTGTTCAAGAAAAGATTAGTCGCTATATTATTGGTGTAATCATTTGATTAATAATATTCACATAATTAATCAATTGCCGGTGCTTTTTGCGGCGCCTTAGTAGCAGAGTTTACGATAATGTTTTATCAACTGTCAATATAGCAATGCATGCCTGGAAATGTTTGGTCCCAAAATTCAAGAACGACATCAAAGATAAAAAGAAGCCATGGCACATACAAAGAGAGCCCGGACATCGCCTGCTTTATAAACCAATTTTTTTTTAATTTTTTATCCACAGGCATGCGTGAATCAAGAGGGAGCGGGGAATGGGGCACTTGAGACGAATAGAAGCGAGCGTGGGGCTTAGGACAAAAGTGATAATAAGTGGTAGCGCAGCGCAGTTGGCATTTCCCCGATTGAACACGTGCATATGTGTTGTGGACTCACGTATTATTTCCCGTCACCCCTGCCACACTCAATACATATTTCTAACGAATAAGACAAGAGACGATTTCATGGCTCTATACGAAGCTAGTTCTTGAGTCTTATTATTACAACGCTTACGTGTCCCTGCAAGATTTTAAATTGAGACATCGGATCGATTAATCAGTCATTTGCAGGAGATTTGTGGCGGTGATGAAGGGGGATATTAGCGACCACTATCCGTTATACGTTGAAGTGATCTGAAAATTATCAACCGAATAAAATTATCTTTAAAGTTTACGAAAACACTTTCTTGTTGATGTGTGATAACTACATTTTGAATATTGCAACAGCAAAGGACTGAAATCAAACTTAGAATTATACTGCGCACATGTACGAGATAAAAGAGAATGGCTTTGGAACATTTTTGTAATCAGTCTTCAACCTCTAATATTTTCATTGTGTGTATCAAGTTGTCTCTCAATCTGCTCAGTTATAACTCTTTGTGGATCTCATTTATTATGCACAACACGGAAAATTTTCATTTCTTCTTTACGAGAGAGAGAGAAAGAGAGAAAAGGAGGACAGCAGACAGAGAGCACAGTGCCGAATGAGAACGAGTATCGGGCGGAAAAGAAAGCTGATGCACAATAACAAAGAGCGAGACGTACAGTAAAATATCTATGAAGGGGGAACAGATGGGAGAAGCATCGAAGAGTAGTTTTTCGTATTGACTTGTCCGTTATATGGTGAGGTCGTGCCCGTAGTCGTCGTTATCATCGTCATCGCTATATCGACTCCGCTACAGTTGTTATTATTCTAAATCCTCATTCGCATGTAATCCAACATGCACAGCTGCACAACTGTGTACAGACAGCCAATGTCTCTGCATGCACTCCTCGCCTTTACGCATGCAAAAAAATTTCAGCATGCACGTAGAGACGCGAGGTTGACGGGTCGCACATATCTTTGGAGATCGGCTTAGCAGCCGTACTTCTTTCTCTCTCTTTCGTTTCAAATAATAGACGCACGTACAATCTCGCAGCTGCGAGGCTTTTTCTTCGATTCCTGCGACCGATGGCACAGCGCGCACCGAGCCTTGTCCATTTCCCCTCCGCGCAGTCTTTCGCCCCACCCTATGAAAAGTCTCCGGCCGACAGAGGGGCAGATACGGTTGGGTGCGCCACCACGAAGCTCCTATTGGTCGATATCTCCCGTTCCTACTCCTCCGCTCCGACCTGGAACAAAGAGACGGGCTCAGCAGCGACGGCGGTGGCACCAGCGGCGGCGAGGCTACGACGTCGATGAACGGCCAGAGCGCTGCTACTTTACGCAGAGCCGGTTGCCATTAGAAAGTCCTCGGTCGTCAATGGGTTCGGTTATTCTGCGAGGTGCACAAATTGTCGGAGTGTGCGTGTTGAAGCGTAGCGGTGTCTTCATTGTGTCGTAGTCGCTTAATGCTTGATTGAGAGGATTGATAGTGGTTCTCGCGCATCACTCATTAAAATAAATATCGGACCGCTGGAGCGGAAGTACAGTGCTGTAAGAGTTGGGTTCGGACGTAACTGCGGGAGCAAGGGAGACTGAGCGATACCCATAGTTATAGATGCAGCACTTGTTTACCGGATAGATAAATTAAGAGGTTGATATAGAGGGAGCCAGTCGGTGATACTTAGCTCGACGTTTGTAAACGACGTCGAACCTTTGTTTGGTCGCGGCTTCCATCGTCTCGACTTCGGTTTAACTGAGGCACTGCAGAAATTGTGTCGTGGATACGGAGTTTCGCGAGTGGAGTAACGAGCGTTTACGCGAGCGCCTGAAAGACGTGGCGTCGCCATCTTGCCTGGCGCCTTACTCGGCAGGCAGCAACAGTAGTAGCTTCGGCATCGACGTACGACCCGCGGAAGCGGGAGCACGATTGCTTTCGCCCTCGTTGTCGTCTTTGTCGTCGACGTCCAGCAGCCTTTTTAAGCTGGCCGTCGACGATACGCGACACAGCATCTATAGCAACTGCGAAGTACGTTAGTATATTAACGACGATAAGGGCTGAAGTTTGGAGCGTCGACGCCAGGGGGAGCTGCAACGTTGTCGCTAACGCACAGCTAAAGCAGCTAAACGAGCATAGTTGCTGGGTTATAGGAGCGTCATCGGCTCCTGACCCGATAATTATCGTGCCGCACGTAACGTTTCCAGAATCGGCGATATGAGGCTAGAGATCGTGTCCGCAGCAGATTTCTTGGTGCAGTTACTGCGCCTGCAGGCCGGCCAATTATCGGAAAGCCAACTGCAGATGTTCAAGAGCTCACTTACGGAATTGCTGAGGCGCCGCTATCGCGACCACTGGTTCCCGGATAAGCCCAATCGTGGTAGCGGTTACCGCTGCATACGTATAAATGGCAAGATGGACCCGGTGATTGCACAAGCGGGCATGAATGTCGGCCTGGTGCCGACTGTCCTCCATAGTCTATTTCCCAGCGAGCTCACCATGTGGATCGATCCAGCCGAAGTATCCTATAGGATTGGCGAGAACGGCTCCATTTGTGTTCTCTTCGAGGGTAGTGACCAACAAGTTCCCTCTTCTAACTCGACTTCTTCCTCGCCATCCTGCTCAGATGGACTGGACGATCACCATCATCATAACCATCACCACCACCATCACCACCATCATCATCTTCAAACGCAGCAACAGCAGCAGCAACATGTGCAAACTCATCAGCATCATCATCATCATCAGCAGCACCATCACCACCAACAACAACAACAACAACAACAGCAACAACAACAACAACAGCAGCAACAACAACAACAACAACAACAGCAGCAGCAGCAGCAGCAGCAACAGCAGCAATTCGAAAGCTGCAAAGACTCACTGCTACTTGAACATACACAGTTCAGCGAACAAATTGCCGCCTTTGTGTCTAGTTGAACGGATCGTAGGACGACTGCTGTTGGACGCTGAGAGGACGAACTACTATTTAACATAAAAGGGATGATAGGGAACGAGAGTATGAAGAACAGCAAGCGAACGAGAGAGAATTAGATTGAGAGATGATGAGGGCGAGAAAGAGCGAGAGAGATTGAGAAGCGCAGCACCAACATCCGTCACCGGCGTTACTTTTACATTTCTTTTCTTTTATTTAATTCTACGGAGTGGGTTCTCGCCACTAATAATCATTTATATTTTACTATATTTGTTCTTGTTTGTTCACACATTGTTGCCAACAAATATAACATCGATCGTTTTTTTGAAATTTTACCATAATTGTTAACGCAAATAATACGATTTTCTGAGTGGCGAGAATTGTTTGGAAGTGCACGAGGAAGGAGAACGATAAGTTTAATTGTGTATAATGTAATCGCAAAAAATATCTAAATGTAAGTGGATATTCCAGGAAATGAAAAAAGCAAAAGTTGGAGAAAGAAGAGAGAGAGTCGAAGACAAAGAAAGAAAGAATTACAAAGAACGGATCCCCATTTTTTGCCAGAGCATTTTATACCTTAATATAAAGGGATATTAACCAACGTCACTAGACTCGTCTTCGATTTTTGCTCCGAAAGGTGATTTACACGATGATCTCATATGATAACCAAGCAATCCGATCATTTACACAATTGTTACATGTTTCTTTGTCGGAGGAAAATTATTCGATGTTCACCGCCTTTTTTACGGGAAGCTGAAGACAATGCTCGTGAAGAGGACATATGACGAAAAATATCGTTGGATTTGTTCATCGTTGGCCTGTTGACGGTGTCATTAATCAAACACGTAAATGAAATGAAACACTGTACATTTTTAATTTACACATACACGCATTCTCATGCCATTTTTTTTACATGATCATTCACACGTATACATGTTTTTAAATATTCTATTTTATCTGCGTGCGTATCGTATCATATATACATAAGACACGTTTACCATTGCACGTGGATGTAAGAAAAAATGAAAACGGCAAAAAAACTAATTGGCGCCGCGTGCGATTTTAATAACACCTTGGAAAATGCACTTGCTATTTAAAATATATTTTTTATTGATATTTGCAAATGTTATGCTTATATGTAATCAATAATGGTTATAATAGTAATATATTTACAATAGAAAAGTAATTAATAGAATGAGGGAGAGATAGAGAGAAAAATAGAGAAGAAAAAAAGAAAGGAGAAACCGAAAGTCGTGCGCTGTGGCCAATTGGTTTATGTGAAAAAGTAAATTTTTTGTGTTCAAAATATATATTTCGAGGCGATGAAACGTACCAATAGATAAAAAAAAATTAAACAGCTGTGATTTTCTTCGCGGGTGGGAGATTAGTAAAGGTAATGCATTAAATTAGGAAGTGGTGCGTGTGTATGAAAAGAGAGAGACTGAGTAAAAATAATTGACGCTAGTTTGATTGAATATTCCGATAACTCCTCAGTTCGTTTCAAGATGAACTTCAAAAAATAGCTGTCTGTTTTTGAATATCAAGTTCATTAGTCGTATTAGGTCACTTAATTCTGAAGACAACTTTAAGAAGGGCAATATTATTTGAGACACATCTTGATGTGATGGAAGGAGACAGTTAACGATTAAGAGACCCCACAAAAGCGTCACACGGAATCAACAATATACTATATCTTGTCGACCGTCGCTTAGTATGGCACATGATAAACAATGATGCACAATCGTATGATCGTAACGGCAATGAATGAGGGTAAGTAATAGTGGTGTCCCGATGATGAATTTCCAAATAAATTTAAAGCTATAATTACACATGGGTTATCCACGCGCTTCTAAAATGATACGATTGATGGGGGAGAGCATTTTCTTTTTTTTGCAAAATGTGATTATTACTGGATTTGCGTGTGTTTGTGTAAAAGAGGAGTGAACGTCGCGAAAAAGTGGGAGAACCAGCCATGAGCGAGTGACCGTAGATGTACAAATATCGAGAATAGCGTGCGAGTATGTGTGATTTTAGAGAGAGAACACACTGACTGATGATGAACGATAGAAATTTATCGCGCTCGACGTCGATGAACAAAGGCTCTTGTACGTATAGTAAATAGTTTTTAAAAGTAACAAACAAACATACAAAACATACAACCACGTCTGTGATTATAGTGAGCGTTACACAAAGGAGAGAATGGGACTGCGTGAATAAGAGACATTGGGTCTAGAAAGATTGTGGCAATTTTTTAAGCAATTTGATTGCGCTTATAATGCATGCGCCATCGAAGCTCGCGCCATTTTACCTTGTCGCGATATGATTGCGTGTGTATAATATAACAACGCTCACATTCGAGTAATTGCATCGAGCTACGTAAAAATAATTATTTCAGCGTGAGTCCTTATTTTGTCATCGCTCTAAGGAAAAATTGGAAATTTTCGCAGACGCTGTGATAGACGTTTTGATAACGATTCTCATTATTTGGAAAGAAAAAAAGAAAATAAAAAATCGATGAACGATAATTAGTGTAGGAAAAAAAAATCAAGAAAACAATAAAAGTAAAAAAGCTTGTACGCACTAATAATTTCGCACGTATAAATATGTATATGTACTATATGTATATGTAATGGCCGATCCTTCATTCGATAATATAATTTATGATTATCGGTTATTTTTAATTTTTACTTATTGTTCATTATATGCAATACAACGTTAGCATTTCATTCCTAAAGTAATATTTTTCTATTACTTGTAATAACATAAGTAAAAGGAGCGTGTTTTCAATATGTTTTGTTCACTAGATAAAGGACCCTTTTTCTATTATAGGGTTTCTCGTTTCCATTGGCATGTAACAACACAAAATCAGCCATTAGCACAATCTTATACATGCACTGCTGTTCTTGTGTAACTCTTCACTTTTTCCTTATTCCTGGTTTACGATGAAAAATAATAAACAAGATTAAATGCAGTAAGGAAAAAGGAAAATCTCTAGTAAAATTTGTATTCTACAATATGTATGTATTTTACCAAATTCCAAAATAATGGTTCCTTGATATTTGTATTTTATAGATCACTGGGATACATATTAAATTTAAGTTTACAAATTTAGTAGATTTTATGATAATCTAGGACATTATTTGCATACGAGAAATCACAGTTTTCCGCATTGCATTTTATTTAAAACCGATTAAATAAATATTCAATATACCTTTTGGTAATAAGTTTATGTATAGTTTTTGGTTGTATATTGAAAAGCTAATAAGCGAGTATAATTTTTGCACTCCGAAATCACGTTTTTTAACAAGTTTAATTTAAAAGCTGACCTAAAAATACGAATTATACGACATAAGACTGACGCATTATTTATTTTGGAACGAGAATACCTACTGGAATAAGGTCATTTTTCTGGTTGAGAGAAACGTAAGAGAAAAAGAGAGATTTTTTAATGTTGTGATTGCTCGAGTCGAGAAAAGCTGTTTTCGCTTCTCGTTCGTTTTTCGAAAGTGAGATAAACGAGAAGCCAAAACGCAAACAAACGCTTTATTCGGTGATCTTTCATTTGCTTTTTGCCTTACGATTTTTCATTTATCTTGCGTATATTAATGAGAGAAAACGAGCTATACTATCACATACTTCAATACATGATAATATTTATAGCAGTAATTATCACGATAAAGAAACTAATGGGTAATGAAATAATGTAAAAGGTGAGCGCGTCTGATTTAATGGAAAGAAAGACGAATTGTAATTATGAATTATATTGTAAAGTCCAAAAAAAGTAATGCATAATACACTAACACATACAAATATATGAAAAAAGAGATTGAAAATTTCGAGAAGTTAAAAGCGAGATAGATGGCTCACACATTATTATGTATGCATACTTAAATACGTAATAAGAATATAATGATACAATGTCGATAAATAAACTATACAGAGTCCTTCAGGAAGAATTTGTACAAACAAAACCCGCCGTGCGGAATCGACGTTTTCGCGCGGCGCCGGCAAGTCTGTGATTTTAGCTTGGTTAATTCAGTATTTTTTTAAAATATTAAAAAAAATAAAAAATCGAGAACAAAATCAATACAAGAACGAAATCAGAAAAAAATAAAATACGATAGAAAAAATAGAAAAAAGATAATACATAAAAAGTGAAACAAAATCGAGGTGAGAAATAAAATAAAAGAAACGATGATTAAGTAATAAAAATACTTCTATGAAATTCGGAAACGCGAGCGCGAGATTTTGTTGTGAATCTATGTAAGTGCGAATGGCGTCAATATACGTATCATGAATGTATTTGAAATGTGAGAAGGAAGAAAGAGTGCATTTTAGTTTTCATATGCAGTGAAAGCAGATAAACTGATTAGGCGATGCCCAATTCGTGGAGAGAATCACGCTTGTAAAGAAAAAGCTTGGATAACGGCTTATTCTTTCTTCTTCAAGGAAATGCGAAGAAAATGAGATGTTAGAAAGGATAGTAAATGTTCGCTTCTTACACTGCTAAATATATATGTAAATTTGATACGGACAAGGATAAATAACTGAGGCGAGAAAAGGTCGACGGTATCATATGTCTTTTTGATTTTTTTATTTTTTGTCCTACTTAACAGTGGAGAAAAACTAAAAATCGGGGAAAAAAAAGGGTCGATAATTAAAGAATTAAAGATTGGGTGTAAATGATATATTTGCTTGTGTGAATAGCCTCCGAATCTTAAACAAATCTGCATTGCCTACACTTATGATTTTCTTTGGTTCAATTTATTTTATTTTTTTCGTTATTGTCAACAGGTTTTACTGTCATTTATAATTTTGATTTTTTCACTTGAATTTTTTTCGTGAATGTTTGGAAGGGCGGTCGAATTTGACAATTAACGGATAAAAATATCAATAAACTAACAATAAAAATGACGTGGAAATATTGTACAAAATTTACGCGGTGTTTGTCGATTTGTAAAATTGACCCACGATAATTGTGATCATTTGTAAATATGCTTGGGAGTGAAATTGAGGGGGAGTAGGCACGCATGCGCGGTTAATGTGGAATAGAAGGAAGCTGGTGAGAAGGCAAAGCGAGGCCAACATGATCGAGATTCGGGGGTACGTCGCGGGAGTGTTGTAATTACATTACAGCATTGAATGTAGAATGTATGGGGTTTATAGATTTCGTGTATTAGCGTGATTGATATTAATTTTTTATTTAATTTTGTGTAAATCCAAATGTACAAAATTTTTGCCAGACGATTACGAGAATTATACCTATAAAATGTGCGACATAAGATAGGCACATACTTGGGAATAACAGCTAATGAAAATAATAGATTCACACAGGCAGAATAAAAACGGGAGACGAAACAGTCCAGATGAATTTATAAACTTGAAGAATTTTAAAGAAAATAAATAAGAAATATAGGCGTAGTGTAATAAGAAGAAAAATACTACAATGATCTATAATTACAATAACTATGATTATTGTATCAGTGTATAATTATATTTAGTTCGTAGGTCTCTCGTACACGATATTCTATACATATTATATATAAAGTATAAATATATATCATTTAATGCTTGTACATACGCTCTCGAGCTCGAAAAAATTAAAAACTGCGCGAGTGGGAGAGTGCGAGAGTGTGAGTGACGGAATGCGCGCGAGTATATGTGCGAGAGGAGAATCTATAATTTTTTCGACTGTTTTTGTACAGAGATACACAAAATAATGATGATAATAAAAATGAAACAAGGCCTCGTGCTTATGAAATTTCATAAATATAAAAATAGATCATGGCGTTTTATTTCTTATATAATATAACATTACTGATTCCGTAATATTACGATATACCTGATTCCTGATTAAAGAGAAACATTAATAAGTATCCTTTACGTTCTTGTCTTTTAATTATTTTCATTTCAAATATTTTTTAATTAAAATATTTATTTGACTCGATTGTAAGGATTAGAATATTACATGAATAAGATTTACGTCAATAAACGCACGGTGTTAATTAATCATTATTAATCGTTAAGTTATTTTATCGATTATCATTTATACAAGTTTTGTCCCTTGATATATATTTTTATTTACTCAGTGAATATTTTTACAAGACTAAAACAATATTTATGACTGATTATATGTATATACATACGAGACATATAAGAAAAAAATATACGTTGCGTATAAATTTAAATAATTACAAAGATAATTTACTTTTTGATCCATATATTTTATTATTATGTGTTCTTTTTATTATAAATTATTTAATCAGATTAATATTGAAAATTTTACTATAATTAATAATAAATCAACCGATGAATATATAAAAATTTTAATTTTTATAATATATTTTATAAAATATTCTACTTTATTCGTGGGCATACTTATAAAACAATAAAACAAAATCGAGTTGTGTATCATTACTGTTTTAGCAGAATACTATTGAAGTTAATTTTTATATCATTTTAACATTTTTCTAATTGAAATATTAAATTGAACATTTTTTTTAATGTTAACAAGTACAGTAACTATAAACTTTTGTAATATTTAATTCTACTCATTTTCTAAACAGAAAAATTATTCAGTTTAAAAAAGGAAAAAATAGAAGAATTTTAAATTAAGTACCATAAAAGAGAACCTCTACAGAGCTCAATAAATACCGATATGTATAAACGAGTCTTTACTGACGTAATAGTGATAAGCAATTTTCATCTAAGAAAATAAAAATCATGTGGATTAAACGATATTTGCAAATATATATTTTTATAGTATTTATGGAAAAACTAATATGGAAGACGTGATTTTTTATTATGGCGAAAGAAATATATGCTTATGATTCATATTTGAATAATAGATAATGCTAAATATAGATTATGTAATTACTTGAAAAAAAATATGTAAACGCATGTATTCGTACAAGGTCAAATTCGATGAATGTCGAAATGGAAATAACGT
The DNA here is from genome assembly GCA_030522565.1 of Ceratosolen corneri. Lineage (NCBI taxonomy): Eukaryota > Metazoa > Arthropoda > Insecta > Hymenoptera > Agaonidae > Ceratosolen > Ceratosolen corneri. The sequence goes on from JAPYYT010001020.1 coordinate 13,839, forward strand.
GTATTTATGTCTATTATATATTTGACCATTACTTTATCATTTTTGAAAAGAAACTAATGTTAGATTTGAAATAGAAATTCATTCAAGCGCGTAATGTATAGTTTGGCAGGGCGAAAATAAACGTCGATCGAAAGGTTGGCAACATCGCAGAAGATGGTCAACTATTTTTTTTCATGCCCCTCGGTTTTCGTGTGCATACGACTGTCCACGTAGCTGTTCAGAGGTTTTGGGATTTTAATTTAATAGTCTAATAAATCATTGTTGGGCCATTTCAATAATCGCGTATTTTACAGCAGCGCATTATTTATTACCTTATTTTGTATGTTCAGTAATCAATATTGTATTAGTTCAATTTTCGACGAGTAAGGTTTCGGTAACACAAATATTGTACTTTGGGTGACGTATATCAATTGACTACATCGATGATCTATCACTTAGCAAAATTAAATGATTCACTTATTGCGAAATCTACTACTGTGCATCACTTATATTAAATGTGCTTGAATATGATATTAACTCTACACTATACTTTATTTTTTCGATTATATCATTTGCATTATCATGACTCTATTATTGAATTCGCAGTAAGATTAGCGAATTCCAGTAAATTATTTAATATGAAATTCTGTAAAAATCAAAATGAAAGACAAATATAATCTTATTGATACTTCATCATTGTAATAATAAAATATAATAAGCAACATTTAGGTAAGTTTTTTATATTTATTTAATACGAATTTGATATTTATTTCTAAAAATAAAGGAAACAAAATATGTTTTTTTTATAATTGTATGGGAATAATGTATGTATCATTAATTGTGTTCCTATGATATAAGTTACCTAATAAATATATTTCTAATGCTGTAAAATCAGATTTAGTTATATGCTTTGTGCTTTATTTACTATTTGTTTCATGTCTGAAACATCATGAAAGTTTAGTAATTATTTATACATCTATATATAAAATTTAATAATATAGGATTGTATACAACATTTAAAAGAACAATTACTTGAATAATTAGTATAAAAATTTTTCAATAACTATTTTCGGTTTTTTAATACATTTACTTAGCATATTAATTATTAATATCTTTATTAAAATAAAAAATATATAATATTTACATTCTAAGTTTAGAAATATATATAAATATTTATATGACATAATACGGTTACATTCAATTTATTAAAAAAATTTAATTATTAAAATAACAATTTAGGAAAAATGTTATAAATATTTCGAAACATATATTTATGAATTTTTTTAATTTGGTAAGGTTTTTTATTATGCTTTCACGATTTTTAAAAATATTTCATTTGAACAACATTTATATTTGTTATGCTATATCTGTTATGTTAACATGTTATGCTATGTATAAAATATTTTTAGCGTAAGTCGAAATAATAAAAATTAAAAAATATCAAAATATTATAAATTGAATTAGATTAATGTAATAAAATATTATAATTCTTATAATTACATTTTCTAATTAGAAATATTTTATAAGAGAAAATATTGAATTTGATTGTATTATTATTTTTGAAGTTAAGTCCATTATAATAAATAAAATTTTAATGGGATTTGTTTTATGCTTTACTTATATATATGAGATGATAGTTTTTATAAACTTAATTAGTATTTATTGAAGAACATAAACAAATCTCAGTTTTTTATTTTATATTTATAATATAAAAGTTTCAAAATTGAAGCAAAATTAATTTTTTATTTTCTAATGAAACCTTATACAAAAAGATAAATTTATACACCTATGCTAATATACACCTAGCATAAACATAATAAAAAAATAAGAAATTATGAATTTAAAAATTACACATACTTGTATTATTAAAATATTAATTGTTTAACATGCACTATTAATAAGTGTAAAAACAATGCGAAAATTTAATATTTGGAATTTTAAATACATTAGTTATGAAATACGATAAAAGATTATAATACTAATGATTTACAAGTTAAATTAAAATTAAAATATAATTATTCACATAAATATTCAGATTGAATAATTTGCATGAATTAATATTTGTTTGTAATCTCTATTGTCAATTTGGTCTTTAAAATTGACCTTTTGTGAATCCTTAATAATTACAGAGCTTGAATCAATCAATGGTATTAGAAAAATTAGTTTATAATAATTATAAAGTGGTATTTTTATTTACGGTGAAATCAATAATTTTTCTTTATTTTTTATATCCTTGATATGTTTTAAAATTTTTTGTTTTAAATATGCAATCAAATTATAGTATTTAGTATAGTAAAATTGGTCCGTTGCATTATTATTTTTTAATTTGAAGATTAATTGTATTCATGATACTCGAACGATTTGTAAATAAAGTATGAAATATTTGAGAAATAAAAATTATATTTATACCATAATAAATTTTATTCTGAGTTAAACTTTTTTAAAATCAGTAAAAGTTATTACATTTAAAAATGTGGAATATTAAAAAATAAAATATAAAAAACTATAGAAATAAAAAACTGTATAAATTAACTCATAATTTTTAAATATGAAATTGCGCATTATTTCGTCACTTTATTTAAAGAAGTTTTCTGCACACTGTAATTAATTTTTAACGTATCAATCAAATGATAGAAACAGCTTTTGTAATATACTAGAGGTTTCTAAATTATTTTTTAAACATACTTTAACTTACTTCTTAGATATGTTTATCATATATACAAAAAAGTATAGTAAATATTTATTTTATTTTAATAATACATATAACTTTTATTTTCAATTTTATAAAACATGATTTGTATGTACTTCATAATTTATAAATAAATTTCGCTACTTGAAAGTGAAATTAAATTTTATAAACAGGATCTTAACTGCTCTCCTTAAAGCAACTTTTAATATTATATCATGCAACCCCTCTGCTCCATTTATAATGAAAATTTTATTTCATAACACTTAGTTTTATTAAATTATACTATATAGTTAAGAAATTGTATTTTTTATTTACTAAACTATTCAATAACCTTTTCATAAACAAAAACTAACTAATTAAATGAGAGTTAAAGTAAATTCTGTAATTAAATTAACGTTTATATCTTTAGTACATCATTATGTATAAATAGAAAAAAAGAATTACTTTTATTTACATTCATTTTCAATAATATATATTGTATGTATTTTTATATTATTTACATTTAACTTATACAAATACATAAGCTACATCTATATTTAAATATTATTTTTTTACTATATTTTTTATATAATATTTTTATATAATTTTTTATAATATCTTTTAATTGTTTGTATATCATGCTATACTAGGGAGATGTAAACCTTAATTTAAGCAATAATTAAAGAAATTATTATAAATGGCATTTAATTTATTAGTTTTTTTATAGAAGTGTTATCGAATGGTTCGGTAATGAAGTTAATTAAGTTAAAATTAGTAAAAAGCAAAATGTCATATATATAGTATGTATATATAAGCAGTAATATAATAAAGTAACTAAATTTCTAATAATATGGTATTTAAATAAAATCAAAAACATGATTCTAGTGAAGCATTAAAAAGCATAAATTTATATTGAGTTTATAATGCATTCTTATCTCTATTCTAAGATATAATTTAAGATATAACTAAGATGTAAATTAATTTACAGATTTATTTAAATGAGGAGGTTTCTTTATAGTTTTTAAAAAAATTTTAAAAAGAATTTTTAAAAAATTATTGTATATGTTTATACTGTTGTTAGCGACATATTCTTGACTATAACTGATTCGTCCAGACAAGCGCGAAAAATGTAATATGCTTTTATTATAATATTATCACTTGAAAGATTTCCATAAAATTCGATGTTTTAAAAATAAATATTTAATTTATTATTTCTTCATAAAGAAGTAATTTTATAAATAATTAAGTATTTCATATTCAAAAAAAGTAATGTGAATTTGTATAGTAGGTTATGAAATAAAATAGATAATTTATTGGATAAGTAGTTTTAATGATCGGTTGATATTTATTTATTGATAATTGATAATTATGATGAACAAAAGTTATTAATATTATTTTTTATGTATATGGTCTTTTTTAAGAGGAGGATTGTGTATGATCAAAGTACGTATAAAATTCTTGTTTCAAGCTTATCATAAATATTTATAATGGACACAAATATTAAAAAAACAACTATTTTGCACTATCACTTATTTTTAAAAAAATATATGTATAAAACCAAATTATCGAAGAATTGTAAGGGTGTGTGTAGATTATACATTTTTTTTTGTATATATTAATATTTTTTAAATACATTTTTTCATTATATAAAGCCCAGTCACTTATTTTTATATATATTTTATACATAAAAATCAAGTACTGTTGCTTAAGTACAAACCGAAATTAAATTTTCTTATTAAAGTTATTAAATTCTTATTGATTATATATTCTTATTAAAGTTATATGAAATTTAAATTAATGTAGATATTAAGTTTAAAAATAAAATAGTTATTTTTACATCTGTTAGTGTAACAGAGAATGAATTTTTCAAAATTAATGTTATATAATTTATTATAATAAACTTTGTCTGGCATTTAAATTCGGATAAAAATTCTTTTATTAACCTAGGTATTGATTAAATGATTAATTTGATAAAGAATTTTCACTACGTATTAATTATTTTTCAGAAGCTTTGAAAAGTCGAAAAAAGATGAAAAAATGAAGTTGATATAATTTTTATTAGTTAGAATTTGTTTTTTTTGTAATTAATTTTTCTGTAATGTGTAAAACAGTAATAAAGCGTTTTATACATCAAATTTTAAAAGTTTTTCTATATCCAAGTCTTTATTAAATAAATTATGAAATTATAAAATACTAATCTGAATTTTCTTTATTTTCGTGTTCTACAATTTATTTATAACTGAACCATTTTGCTCATATTTATTAATATTACTAGAATTGAGGACTACTTTCACGATTCGAATGCAGTTTTTGTTTGTTAGATAAATCGTGAACAATATAATATATATTATATACAAAATAATAAAATAAGAAACACACTCATGAAACTTTAACAATGCAAATAATATTAATATATACGTAGACTATCACAAAGGAACAAAAGCTTCAATTTATTTTACTTTAGCGTATTCTGAAATAAAAATTTTAATTTATTTTCATATTTATTTTTCTCATCTATATATGTACGCGCGCTCGTACACTCCCCTTTCCCACTAGAATTAAGTCGAAAATATTGTACTCGATTTTTTATACGAGGTAGATATTATTGTTGTTACATGTAAAATAATGTACATGTAAAACATTAAATTAAATTTGAAATACATTAATTACAATAAAAGTAATAATTAATGTTAAAGGAATTCTAATTAAATTAAAAGTTAATGTAATAAAGTCTTCGTAAGATTTTTGCTTTACTATAAGATGCATATTAATATGTTGTCAAATTTAAGTATCACAATAAAATACAATAGGTATCTTATTTTCGATTGATATTCTTTGTAATTAATGCTATTGTTATAAAATAAAAGATATATATGTAAATTAAAAAAAAATATGTAAAAAAAATACTATTTTTTGCTACACAGCAAATAATAAACAATTGCATTTAAAGTTTCTTTTAATATTTCATATAAGATTTTTACATAATTGTTCTTATCTACCATACTTAGTTTGAAAATGAAGAAAAATAAAAAATTGAAAATGTAGAACTTGTTTTTATTTATATGATCAAAGCGTTAACTTTTATAAGATTTCCCCTGTCGCAGTTCATATTTGTGAATCTTACGGTCACAAAATGTATTTATCGGAAAAATAAGTAATGTAAAATATGTACAATATTGTCTTTGTAAGAATGAATGGATAATTCAATAGAAATATGTTTCATTGACTTTGGGCAAAGGAAGAACAGCCCTTTTAAAGAAACGTGTATCTCTCGGAATCCATAAGCTGATCTAAGTAGACTAGTTTTTTTTAATCGTAGTCATAATAATGGTTTAGTCTGAGTTAAACCGTAGCTGCTAAAAATGCGTTTCCAAAGGAGAACTTCGTGACAGCCAACAAAAGCTAGCTTTCATAATTATAGCTGTACTTTCTCAGTAGTGACGGTAGTGCGAATGAAAAGCCCGAAGCGAATCATGTCCGCGATGGCTCCCTTTCATAACGACAATTATCCGGGGAAGGTACAGTGACCGGTCACAATTATAAATAAGTAGAAAATGACGGGAGAGGCAAGAGAATTCATCTGCCCATGGACGATTTATTATGCAATAGCAAGAGGCAGGGGTATAACGGGTCAACCGGTAGCGGTAGCGGTGGCGGCGGTCGTTTATCTGCCTTGTTTGTGCATGCACAAGTGCATGTATGCGCAGTCGTGAGTTCAATCATCTACGGTTGTTGACCTTTCCACAAAAGTAGATAAGACGAATAATTGGCCTCAAGTGCCGCATGTATAAATATCATCGAAGTAGATTTCACCTTCTCAGTACGTGCACTAGTCTTCTCGAGGTGTTTTGTGCGACAAGCGCAAAAGCGGAGAAGAGGGCGTTTTCAGCGCGGAAGTGAAACGGCGATAGCACTCGTCGATTGATCGATTTGTCGTGGTAATGGAAGCGAATGAAGTCAAGATTCTTGCTTTTATTCAAGGGCGTCGGAATGAGTACATACGAGTCGGCCGTAGGAAATGGACGTGGTGCATTCGAGCCTGGTTCGGTGCGTAAGGGCTTTGTTAAACACAGTTGAAGTTAACCACAACATTTCACTTTAACAATATTTACTTATGAGCGGCTTGGCTTTATCTAAATGAAATGCTCGTTTTTTATGTTCGAGTTAATTCTAACTTTCTTATGTATACTATTATTTGTTCAACTTTTATAGTTAACTTATTTATGCTATCACTGTAAAGGTGAAGATTCGTTAATAAACATATTTTTTTCTTTATTTTTATAAGGTTATTTCTAAATTGTTTTCGTATACTCTATAATCAGTTTTTGCAACCCATTAATTGGCGTAAAAGATGAATGTTTAATTTCTTATTTCAATAGATTATTTAAATTTTTCCAATTCTCATCCTACGTTATGAGTATTCAAAATTTATTATAAAACAGCGATTTAATAGAATAAAATAAATGCAATAAATTTATAGCTCATTGGAATTTATAAATATTTCAATAAGTATTTTTATAATAAACATTGGATTGAATAAAGAGAATTGCCACAATATTAGATCCAAAAATATAATTTTCTATTAATATTTTGTTAGTATTAATCATTTTCGCTTACACTATAAAGTTCTTTCATAACGAAAACAATACATTTTCTTCTTTAGTTTTATTTTTGCTTATATTTTTCTACCATTTATCATGTAAAATTAACATTAGCGGGTGAAATTATAAGAATAATTTCATGAATTATGAAATTATAAATTATAAATATAAGCAACCTGTATTTATCGAACATTATGTTACTTGCATTAATTGCATACAATGAATTCTATTATAAAAAAAATAAAACAAGGTTTTATTTAATGCAATTATACAATTATTATAACTATATAATTATTTATGAAAGCGTAATAAAATCATATATCGAATTATAATTTCAATATAACTAAAATTAAATATAAAGACAAAAATATACGTATTTAAATAAAAGATACTTATATAAAATACGTATTATCTTATTCTTAGTAAATCTAAATAACTCTTAATAAAAATAATTATTTGCAAACATGTTTATTAGCTCTGGAAAATAATTTAAACATATTTTTCACGATTTTATTTAACCCTTACTGATGCGGCATTTTTGTGAAGTATTAAGAAGTATGTATGGAATTATGAATTGGGGGTTGTGTATTTAGTTGTCAGCAGAAAGTCAATAAGAATTTATTGTAAATTATTCGATTTCGATTTTATTGACTTATAAGTTAATTCAATAATCTTACAAATGTAAAATCAATATTTGAAGCAATGTTGAAATCAATTCGTATACTTTATTTCTATGTATGTGGTAACTGTAATAATATTGAAAAAATTAAAAACAAACTTATGCCACAATAAATATTAATGGGTGTAAGCTTAGTAAAACAGTTTAACTTTATCTTTGTCTTATTTATTTGTAATTTTAATGAGAAAATTATAAACTATCATTATTTCAGTTTTCAATTGTTAGAGCAAAATTTGTAAAAGACAAATTAGCAGCAATATGATCAGTAGTGTAGATAATTTAATTAATAAGAGGGTCGAAACCGTAACTTTCCATTACTTGTGCTCTACTATTTACTCTCAAATTAATCAATGATATAGTGAAATAGTTTCATTAATTATGGTTTTCATTAGTGCATTGTATCATTGGCACTTGACATACTATAATATTAGTGGCTATAAACTCCGAGGTCTATAAAATTGTAGAATATACAAATTAGAAACTCCATAGTTTCAGACCATAATTCATGGGCGTTAATTAGATTGGTAAAGTTTTTTATTTTGTTCACGTTCGTTAAGCAACAGTTTTCAACTACGGAATGTAAACTACGTAGCAGTTTTTATATGTAAATGAAAAAGAAATAAAGAGGTTGGCTATTATTTTAAAATGTAACAGCGCTAGAGAATATCCATCTACATATACATATTAATAAACTATGCAATTTTGATTTTTGGTTACAAGCATTATTTTTAAAAACTCTCATGGAAGAAAGGAAATTAATTACTAAAAGAAATTCATAGCAAGATTATTTTACTGTATTTTTAAATTGTCAAATTATATTAACGTTCTTATTTTCAAGTTTATATATTTATAGAATTGCCATTTCTCTACTTTTATTGATAATATTTTTCATTGCAGTAAAAACAATTACATAATCACAATAAAACATAATTTTGTTATTATTTTTTTGTTACAAAATTGCTTTATTGTCTTATTATTCCGAGATAAATTTAAAAACATTGAATCGATGTAATCAAAGTACTATTTAAAATATAGCCTTGAGATAAATTTTTTGTTGATCTTAATTATATTTTTAAATTTTTTCAACTTAATACTGTATAGTGATTACTAACAATATTTTTCATACTCAAGCACTATAAATTCAAATACTATATATAAAAAGATTGTTTTAGCTTTGTTTTTATAAAATAAAGATTATTTATGGCATAATAAATAATTTAATTTATTTTTAACTTTAAATTATGTATATAAATAAGAAAAAAATTAATAAATTTAAAGCCAATTACAATAAGTTCAATTAAAGGTTATACAAAATTTCAATCTTATGTTTTTAAATGCTTCAAGATTTCGTAGATCTAGTAAGATATAATTCATTGAACTTTTTAGCATGTGTAAAAAATAAACAAAGTTAATATAATTACGCATGCACATGTATGTACAATAACCGGAATTGTAACATAGTATGGAGTAAAGAAAAACAACAGTTTTTGAATTATACTTACGAAAAGCTACGGTATAATATAAATTATTAATTAAATTTAAAAATTATTTTCAAAAATAATTTAAAATTATAAATAAATTTTTAATGGCAACAATTTCATTTTATTTTTTATTTTTAAAAATGCATACAAATAGATATTCAAATTGTTTCTTTCAAAGTAGTTTTTCATAGACTTTTAATATTCTTTCTAAATATAATTTATTTACAGTATAATGGAATTTATTAAGAAATTTTTATTTCTTCAAACATATCTACAACTAACATAAAAAACTAATAGCTTCTGTTCTTAATAGACTATTTTAATTTATTATTTCAAAATTAATTATTATTAATTGTATTCTTTTATAATAAAATATACAATTAATTTGCGGTTTTTTATTTATCATTATGAATCTAAAATGCAAAATGTATTCTGTTGAATCTTTGTAGAAAGATATACTATACTTAATTATTAATTACTCTTAATTATTCTTCATAATATTATTCTGTTAAAATAAATATGTATGTACGAAATTTTTTTATTAAAATGTTTAAAAAATTTATTATAAAAAGTATAAAATGAACATTGATTTTTAGAAATTAAATAAATAATAATATTATTTCTATAGGATTGCTATTATGTTTTTTACTTCGCATGAAGTAAAAATTTCAAACGATTTTACGTATTTGTTTGAAAGAATAATTAATTCAATCCTTTGCAAATAAAGAAACACGCTGGCGTGCATACCTATGTACATATACAAACATTTGGAATTTTTAGTAGCATAACAAAATTAACATCAAGATAAAATAAAATATGATTTTAATAAATAAAATTAAATAAATACAAATTTTCAATTCTTCACGTTGTTAGTATAATTATTTAAATTTTATTTTAATTGTAATGGATCTTTGGGTTACATTTACATTTTATTTATAGAACTTATTAAATGAACGATTTATTAGCTATCCATCATACTGATAATTATAATAAAATATCATGGTTTCTAATTATTTTCAGATTTTATTATGATTTTCGCACATGAAGAAGGCACGTTACCGAAGCAGACCATGACTGTGACATCCACTTCCGCAACATGCGATACTCCGCAATATCTGGTTCATTCTTTGTCGATCGAGGAATGCGTCTATCGGGGCGAAGGAAATGCCAACCTCGTTGTTGCTTTACCGTCGGTAAGCGTATCTACAATGGATAGCATTCGTATTTTCTCTTTATTTTGTTTTGCACTATATATTTCTTCTGTTTTTTTGTTGCTTAATATCGTGACACGTGGTTTAATGTTTGTACCAGGAATCGCACACAACATTATAATAATAGTCTTTATCAACATCTTTATTGCTTGGTATTCCATTGTAATTTTAGCAGTTATTTATACGTTCGATCCTATTATTTGCAAATTTGAATAACAACGTGTGATATTATGAATAAAAAAATAGTTCAAAGCTTCATTTAATTGTATATAGCACAAATTTATTTGCTATTCAATATTTAAAAATTTATGTGGAAAAATAATATATCTGACATATAAGAACTATATAAATGAATAATGATTTAATTTTTGTATTTATTATTTTAAGATTTTGGGGTTGTACTTAAATTAATAAAGGTTGAATATTTCAGGGGTTGAATAATAATGTGATCCAACATAAATTGGTTTCCCAACTATTTCGCAGATAGTTTGAAAAATTTTATCCTAAAATAAGAACTAGAACAATACTATATTATTTATTAATGGGAAAAATATAAAAATAACATTTATTACTGATTTCAATTACTGTACAAAATAATAAATTTTTAAGGCATATATACCATTAAAAAATTGTTATATTGCAATTCATAATTTTTTAGTTTTTCGCAGACAAATATCATTATTCACTTATGCTATAATGATAAATGTCGATTACGCATAAAAATATAAAAATAAATATAAATATAAAAAAAATATACTTATGAAAAAATTTATCTCTACAAGTAACAAATTCCTTTTTGTGTAGAACAAAGTTGTACTAATTTCTATTTATATTTAAATTTAATTGTTTTGTAAATAAATATTTTTATTTATTAATTCATGTAGTTTTTGACGAATTGAAAAGTTGAATTATATCTTTTGAATTATTGTATATTTGATTTATTAATACTAATAATTAATAAAATGTCCAAGTCAAATTATTATTTATTGATCATACAATTCAAAAATGAAAAAAATTCTAAATTAATTTTTTAAAGCGATTCTGTTTGGTTACATTAAAAGATTCAGACAAAAGTAATAGTGTATTTTCATAACAAAATTACCATATGAGTTCCATTTCAAATTTTTTTTTAAAAAGTAGCTATAAACTGCATCCATTAATTATTATCGACAGTCATTGAATCCACGATTTTTTAAAATTAAGATACAAATTCATCTACTATTTGAATTTTAAAAATAAATTTAGATCTTAGTTGTAACATTATGCTTTACAGTGCTGTTGTAGTGTGTACGTTATTAAAAAAAATCGTTTCAAGGAGGATACGTTTAATGCTCTTCATGTATTTGTGCTGATTAGCAACATGAAAAGCAGGAAAAAAAAACGACTGGGCGAAAGCCACGTTGTCGGTACAAACAGTTAATTTTTCTGAATTAATTCAAGCGACAACGACAATGTTAATGATGAAATGTCGCTACGTCTTTCTCTCTCTATCTGTCCTCTCCTCGCGCTACCAAGTGGTCTGTCGACCTGGTTCTTTAACCGCCCAGGTCCGTGCAACTTTTCTCATCAACGACTGCTACGTCCTATAACCTTTTTCTTTTTCTTCGTCGCCCAGCTCCACAATCCGTAACGAGTACAGTGTCAATGGCCCAGAATACTTTTTTGTGACTTTAGATTATGGTTTTGTTTCTTTATTCTTTTACTATTACAGCTGCGACTGTTGCCGTTCTTTTACTGTTTCTGATAGATATTTTTCGCTGTGCACTTGCAGCTGGAGTAGATTGGAAATCGCTTCGGTTACGGCTGCTTACTATGACCTCAATGCCTTTTCTAGTTTTCTACGAGGATATTCGCAAATAATTTTTAATAGCACATTCTTGAATTATTATTAAACGCTTGCCTTTATTACATTATTTACATTATTTATATTTTGCTTAATATTATAATATATATTTTCTATTTTAATAAACAATTGTAATTCTTTGAATATTTTATTGCATTGATTTTTTATAACAAATAATCGAAACTTTTGTGATATTATAAGCAACAATCATAATATTTAAAATAAAATATTTTGAGATAATACATAATAATCAACATAACTTTACTTTTTATGCGTTTTTTATCTGTACTTAATCAAATTAGTTTTTTAAATTAGCAATTAATTTTATTATTTTATTTTTTTTAATGCCTTTTATTCACAAAAAAGTATTTTCTAATAAAATACATGAAGGTATAATTTAATTAGTTAAATTTCAATAATAATATTGTATTAAATAATAATATGTTAATTAATTTTGTACTCCAATCTCATAAAATTAAATTATTCTTGTTATAGAATGTGTAATATTTCATAATACATAATTTTTATTAGAAGAAGTAAAAACAATCGTATTTGATAATTTGCATCATATAATTATGCGAACCATATGAACCGTAATATGAATTTTAATTATTTATAGTATTTATATTGAACTTACCATAAGATGATTTATAAAGAATAGTTGAGTAGTAATATTTGGCGCCTAGATGATCGTGAATCAAGAAAACCTACGTATTTGAAATTTTATTATTAAAAATATTTATTAACACGTTTCATTTTTATACTATTAATATTCAAAACATACTGATATGCAACGTCTTGGATAATAATTTAAAATGTAAAATTGCTGTAGTGTAAAATAATCATAAGTTATATTTGTCACATAAAATTTCTATCTTTAAAAATTCAATATTTAAAATTTTAAAAAGTTCAATATTTTTTCATTAGTTTAGTAAGAATCAAGATTTTATTTGAAATATTATATTAGATTTTTTAGTGGTACATTAAATAACCATGCTGATTAATGTGAACGGTACATGGTCAAATATCAAGCATTGCGTGTACGAATTTAAAAAGCCATATCATAAATTAGAAGAAAGGTTTTTAAAGATTTCATACTTACGATGTGCTTATTATTGTATTAAAATATACGGTACGTCTCTGCGCTATCTACTATTACAAATTTAAAATTAATTTTGGAAAATAAATTTTCGAACATTCTTCAATTTGAAAGTATTCAAGAGAAAATTTTTTCGTTCTGGATCATTAAAGTATTAAAATTTTATCATAAAAGTATTAAAATTTTCGTTATTTACTGAACTTTACTCGTTGAAAATTAAAGGTTTCGAAGGTTATTTTCAATTATCTGAATTATTCTTTGTCTATAACTTTCAAATTATAATTATAAATAAAAAATTTTTTCGAAAAAATCATGCACCAATTAAATTAATTTCCGTGAAAAAACAAATAATAATGACTTTATAAATTTATCTTCTTCTATTATAATATTCACTCTTATCTCTCTCTTATTATTATATATATATATATAATTCTATAATACGTATTGCTCATCGTATCCTTCTCTCTACTCGATCAAGTAGGTGATTAAAATTAGCCCGTACCCTCGTAAATTTATACGGTCGTTCGACGTTTAATGGAAGGGAGCAAATGTAAAATAATAATTGATAATGTTGGTAGGTAACATATTGAAAAATGGCCGATTTAATTCAAGCATAGTTTGCAACTGTTTAGTTTATGTATACAAAAATATGAATGACATTTGATCTCTTTTTCTTGCTGTTATTTCTTCATAAAGTTATATAGAGCAAAAGAAAATGAAGAGGAAAGAAGATAAGAAGTTTACTAATCAGTGACCGTTGATCCCTTGTAAGTTTTCGCAGCTAGAATTTTATTCCAATAAATACTTTCTGAAGTGTTAAAAGTTTATGAATAACTAGAATGGGTTTTAATATCCATTGTTCTAAAATAGATAATTGATTAAATACAGCTTTTATTCCCATAATTTTCAAACTTTTAAATGGAAAAATAGAAATGAGACCAATTGTAATTACTCGTTCTGAAGATTTTTCACGACATTTACATTTTTTTTAATAATAAATATACAATTTAATGGGTTTATTACATATATAGCTTCAAATTTAGTATTCAATCTTATAAAAATTGATTTTATAATTATTATTTACTTACATAGTCATGTATAATTTCAGTTTAAGAAATTTGCCATAACTATATGTAGATAATTAAATATGTACAATTATAATTTTAAAATAAATAAATGTTTATAAGAATATTAAATAAATTAAACTGCTAACTGTAATTAGATTATAGATCGATAATAAGAACGTAAATCTTTTGCAAAATTTTTTAATGAGTACGTATAACTTTATATTATAAGTCATTCATATATTTTTATACATTAATAATTGTTTCAATTTGAAGATTATCCATAAATATTAAAATTTCGAAATATAACTTATTTCAATATAATTTAAATAATTTTTTTATTTATTTAATATTTATTTTATTTAATAATTAATATGTATATATTTATTAATTTTTCAATACATCAATTTTTATTTAAAAAATATGATTTAAAATAATACTAAAATGAATTGTATAATACTTTGTCACTCTAAAATTTTTATTTATAAACAAATATTTAAATTAAATAAAAATTATAAAAAAATATTAAATTGAATATTAATGGTTATATGCTGAAATTAAATACTGTTAAGTATTGTATTTCATTAATTTTTGTAGTAATTGATTTAATATGTTCGTTTGGACTTAACTTTTATGTGCCCTTAATCAATATTTTGTAGTAGTTTAGTATTATACATACCGAAAGTTTATCAAATATTTTATATAAATGAAAAAATTATGTAGGTATTTATTTGTTGGCATTAGTCTATGTATTGATATTCTATATACGTTTATGCTGTTAAAAATATGTATTTTAATCAAATTTATAAAGTGAAGAAAATTATTTTATTTATAAAATTTATATTATTTCTTAAAATTAATATTATTAAATTTTATTAATTTTTCCTATATGTTTAAAAATTTTTATATTATTGTAGCTTAGTTACAATTTTCAAATTAAAGTCAATCAGTATTACTTTGAATTCATATGCAATAAAATTTATTTAAGCTACTGATTATCTGATTTGTCATAAATAAGGATGACCTTTTAGGTCAATGATATTTATTCTTCATTAATTAAGAAACGTAAGCCTAAAGTGAGTTTTAATTATATGAAAGAGAGAACATTTAGTTGAAGTATTTTGTTTAAATGTCAAGATTATAAATATATTATTTAATATTATCTAGAATACATTGGTAAAACAAAAGATTATAAACATGTAACACGACCATTTTAAAATAATTATTTTCTTTTACTTTTTTAATTTACAATTATAAATAACTGATATTGTTCAGTTTTTTTCAAGTTTATCATAACTATGTATTAGTTGGTTTAGTATAAATTATGAACAAAATTTGGTTATTTATATTTACGCGTAGAAAAGCATAATAGAAAATCGCGAATTAATATAGTAAATTATTATTGTTAATAATTTGTTATGATTTATTACTATCTTTATTTTTATTGTTGTTGTTTATATTTGTAAAGAAAATTCGATGATTAAATAGTATATAGATTAGTTTATCGGTATTTACGTAGCTCTAATGTATAATTCTATGAATATTAATTAAATGAATATAAATTTTTCTGTTTTTTTTCCATGCGGAATGTATTTAATATTCTGTTTTTATTTGTACAGTTATGCTTAATTTTTTTAAAAGTATTTCTATGAAAGTGTTTATTTTTAATTTTTTCTCCATATATTAAAAATATATATATTAATTTAATAAAATTTTATAAGAGATCTATCTGTATATATCTGGAATTTAGAATTTAGGTAACGAATATTTTTTCTAAATTAATACAAGATTTGCTTTTTTAATATTTATAATAATATATATTTATTTATTTATCTAGAAAAATTGTTTAATATATTTCATAAACTAACGTAATTTATACTGAAAAATGAGTGGATATATTATAGATGCGAATACAAAATATTAATAGAACATTATAAAATAAATTACTTAAAATAATATCAGTACCATTAACTCGATAACTACAATGTGATTGATTGTTGGTCATTGAGATATAAATACATATAACACAATAATACAATTTTTACAGAATAATAGTGTATAACGTAATTTTTATATTATGATGAAAGACAATAGTAAATGATAATATATATATATATATATGTGCGTGCGTGTGCGTTAATAAGTCATAAGAAATTAAAGTAAAATTTTTTATAAATTGAATTTTAGGCTAATAGATGTTTATAATGTATTATGTATTATGTATATAATATATATATAATGTAGTGTCATAATAGTATATATAATTATAAGTATAATGATGGAGAAAATAACGTTTATATTCGGGGATGTAAGTTCGATTTTACTTTTGATTTTTTCTATAATTTCTATAAATTGTAATTTATAGAAATTTTATAATATTTCTTTTTGCCAAATATAAATGTATTTGTTATTGAGAATTATAATTCTAATATATTTTTTTTTATTTAATGTTAATATTATTAATGAATACAATTTGTTTCCATTTATAGTATGTATCTTAAGTGATTTTTGAAGTAATTATATTTGAATCAAATTTCTTTTGAGTTATTGTTTCATATTTAATGCTTTATTTATTTTTAATATATGATTGATAGGCTGATTATATTATAAAGACTAATATTTTTTTTTTGAACCAAAAATTAATAATAAAATCATGGTATTTTTAATAAATAAGTGCTATAATAGCTTGCATTTGGTAAAATCTCAAGGAAAAATTATATAAATATATAAATTTATATATAATAAAACATTTTTATATTGAATATTGTCTTAGTTAGTAGAAGAATATGTTTAAAAAGAATTATATTTATCATTAAAATAATTCAATATCAAACAAATTAAGTTTTTTAAAAGTCCAATACATATATAGTAATAATACATCTACATAATAATATATAAGATATATATAATAATATATAGAATATATAATAAATATTATAAAAGGTATTGAAATTATTGTATAAACTTTTGATCAATAAATTAAAGAAAATAATAACTTTTACAGAATTTTGATTGTTCTTTTCGCAGCATTTATTTTTGGTTAATAAATTGTTGTATCAAATTTTTAATTTTAAAGTAAATAAACATCATGTTTTTAATATTCACTTATGGTATAAAAGAGTACTGTAAATATACATTTTCTTTTGAAATTGCTATAATTGGCTGCATCGATCAGCTGACTGACTGGAGCATGTGCATACATAATCTCTTTCATTTAAATATTTTGAGTTATGAATTATAAATTTGTAAAATAAGATATATCATTATAATATATATATATATATATATATATATATATATATATAATATATGCTATAATATCATACTGTGTCATTGCATATCGGACAATATAGTAGAAATCACTTTATGGTAAAAATTTCTTTCACTTTCAAAGACTAGAGAATCCAGTATATATATAGTATCCAGTAAATATATACATATAATGTACACTACATGCGTTAATTATTAACTAATATAATTAAGAGAAATCAGTTAATAAATGTTTATATTTGAATAATATGCCAAAGGGATAATTTTAGATTATTTAAATATGACAGCTAGCTCGCCTGACCATATATATATCGAAGTGATGAGAAATGATTCTCTATTTTTAAATTATGAGAGGCAAAGGTAAGGGTGATAAGGTGAGCTGATGGTTTCAAGAGTGGTGACGTTTTTTATAACTATCTGATGACTTCTGCCTAGCGTGAAAAAGCTCGCACAAGATAATCGATAACAGCAGGAGAGCATATTTTCTGGCAAGCGCGTGACTGTCTTTTGCCCAGGCTCTCTGCGTCACGTGTTACCCTCGGCAACACGCGCGAGCGCATGTGTTCTCCTTGTCGGTCGTCCACCTTAAATGCGGAAGCTGATACAGGTTTAATATAGGTTTTCGAGTTCCAGCATAGGCTTACATAAGGAAAACGTTTGCATGGTATTGCACAAGAATTTTAAAATCCCTTCCCAAGGCAGATGGATTCTGGATGGGGATGGCACTTACGTAGCTATTTCAACCTTCGGAAATTCAAACAAATCAGGTCATCATCGACTTTGAATGTAACATCACGAGCGCTTGGTGGCGCTTATTAGGAAAAAAGCAATCAATATTCCTTTATTTGTCTACTCGGCCTTTTTGAAAACTGACAGACTTTAAATTAAATATTTTATATTAACATTAATCATTCAAATGTACAAAAAATTTTGTACGTAAAAATTGCAACGGTGCTTACTGTTATAAATTTTAATTAGCAAATTTATAATATAGGAGACATGATAGGCGTGTATCTAAAATGCATTATAAAGGTTAAAAATAAATTATGAATCTATCAGCTTGTTCAGGAATCCGTATAATAAACCAACCGTCTCGCCTTCGCCGTGTAATAAGACCCTCGGTGTTTTACAAATAAATATGCGCGACAAATGTAGAG